>VDFB02000015.1:223646970-223856000 GCA_007258455.2 Sequoia sempervirens | reverse complement strand
TCATTTTCTATTAGAATTATGACTAAAGTCCTAATTGATAGGCTAATTGAAAAACATCTATAACTTTGAAATGGTATCATATTTTTTGAATCCAAAATATGAGTCACATTCTATGCTTCGCATACTATAGGATTAAAAGAAATAAAATTGAATTTTATGAAGTTTTGACCAAGTTAAGGTTGTCAGACATACAAGTTTTTATATTTTTCAAAGTTGTAATTAAAAATTCATAATTAATTATTTACTTGGAAAAAATTACAAAAAAATAATGCGTCACATCCGTACATGAGTCCTCTACTTATATATAAAATCTTATTAAAAAATATTATCATTTTATTGTGGTTAGGATGGTCAGATAGACACCTACTTCTTATTTTTCCACTGAAATTTAAGTACTACTGCATTGAAATTTCAATTTTTCGCCAAATAGACTTTTAGAAAAAATAAATAAACTTAGTAGTTTAGAAACTACATTCAATTTTCCACAAATTATATTCTTACTTATTTTTGAAATAATATAGGTAACTTATTCAAATTTTTATGTCAAGTTGCCTTACTCTAATTTTTCTAAATTTTCATTGCCACTTAAAGGCTTGTTTTTTTATGATGATCCTGCACATACCCTCTTCACCAATTCTTTCCCCTTCTCAGGGGTCATCCCTTCTATCTCCTACTTTACTCTTCTTCAAAATTCCTCTATTGTATCTTTTTGCTACTATTTAGAGAGCTTTCCTACAATGAGGGTTTCCCTCAAATCTTCTCCCTTGTTTTTGAGGGTAGGGTTCCTAAACTCTCAAGTAGTGATGAATACCTCATCACTCCAAAATTCATGGCGATATTTGGCCCTAATATCATTAATTACATTGCACCATATTTCAAACTTGATAATCAACATATCATAAATGGCTCTCAAAATAAGCATTCTAGGGGGAGGAAGTTCCTGTCAGATCACTTGTGCATCTTCATCTAGTTCCTCAAGATCAATGGGGTAATCCAATAGAGGCCTAATAGTTGGATCAATAACTTCTCATTGGGTTACTAGTTGGGGGCTTTGTGGTACTTCAACTCTGGATGAGGAGGAATTACCTATAGTTGTTGGAGGCACCTAAGGAACATTGGCCAAAAATTGGCCAGAATTGTCTAACATAGTCATCATCTTGACAATGGGATCCGTGATATGCATATATGACCATTTTAAAGTTGGGTTAACATTTATTCTCTTTCCTTTGCAATTTTAATCTCAACCCATAATTCCCTTCCTATGGTTGCCATGCTCTCTAAGGAGCAGTTCCTAATGAAGTCTTCAATATTATCCAACACATGATGGTATGCTAACAATTTATGAGTCCCCCTTTGCTTAATTATGTATCCCTCTAGATCAAATCTTCTAAAATTTTCTACCTTCATCTTGTAATGGGAGAAGCTTCTTTGGGATGATTTCCATGGCATCCCTATTCAATGCTAAAAAATATGAGAAAGCTATAGTAGTAGGGAGAAGGGCATGCTTCTTGTTATTCCTGAAGTGGTACTTATTAAATGCATTCAACTACCACATGATCTCTAGGAATGCTAATATATTAGGAGCATCCTTTAGAAGCACATTGAGTGCAACTAGATTCTCAAAAACCCTTATTACAATGGAATTTGAGTAAAAGAACGAATCACCCGAGTTATGATCAATCTTCTTTTTGTGGTGATATCATGAGGCCTCAAAAATATCCTCTCCTCTTGAGCGAGCCCCAATTTGTGGGTAGGCCTAGTCCCTACCTCAAAGATTTAACAAATAATTCCTCAAAAGATACATAATTTGAATATCTATAGTTCTTTTCCTACACACATGTCCATTCTTGGACTAGTAGCAACACATTCTTTTAACCAGTGGCCCTAATCTGCAATAGTGGTGGCCATACTTGTTGCCCTACATATAGAATCATATGTGTTGGAACACAACAATCTATTGAGATGGGGAGTGAATCACTATATTCTAAAATTATAGTCTTCTTTTCTTAAGTGGAGACAAAACTCTTAAATCTAGATGTGTAGATTAAAACATAACAAATATGACAAACACATGGACATAAAAGATTAACACATAAAAATCAAGTATACATGGAAAAACCAAGATGGGAAAAACCATAGTGAGAAAATACTACTATAGCTACTGTCTTAATCCAACTTCACAAAGAGATTCTTCTGTTACAACTTTTAAGGGTGCCAACCTTGAGGAGACACCAATCCCATGAACTAAGCAACAACCCAGTTAGTTGAAGTTACCAACCTATCAGATTTACAACATAGAAGCTGATTATAATTTATTCCTAAGGAACTCAAATCAATGTTATAGCTTACTCTACAACAACTCAACTATATGTTGCTACCTCAACAACTTCTTTCTCTACTTTGCACCCCACTAGTTTGGCTCTATCTATCTCCTTCTTTAGTAAATTCTCGGTCAGCCTCAATGCACCACCATACACTTTTAAAACTCTACTTTTATATTTATAGTATTCACTATCTATCTCAAGAGCTCAAAATCACTTCTACACCATGCACTCTTCACTACACTACTAGCTAACACTCCACTTAGACAATATTCTCATATGTTTTGTGTAGAGCTAACTAATGATTATTTCCTCAATATTCTCCACCACCTACAAATTTGCAATTAGGGTTTGAAATGTATTATCCTCTATCATTCCATTGTATTGAGTTGCACAACATTAAATTCTGGTGCACAGTATTTTCCTTTATTCTCTCTTCCAAACCCTAAGATTGGATATGCAATCAATGCATTCTTCTGATCATTCGATTTGATCTTGATCCTTGTCACTATAGTCATCAGTGTTGCTTCTCTATGCATCAAATCATATTACATCTATCATTGAAGTAGGTAGCTCATTTAATTCTAATCTCCATGTCAATTTGTAGGAAAAAACCTTTTTTACATGGAATTATCCATTATCAATCTTCACTTTTAAATCAAAGTCATTGATCAACTATCTTTGTACCATGATCCTACATTATCCATTCACCATTGTAACTTTAAAACATGACCATTAAATAAATGGTCTTTAAATCTCCACCGTTGATCTTATCCTTCATCTAAATCACACCCATCATGTATCTCCATACTACACATGGCATTCACATTCATTTCCACAATGTAACAACCACCATCTAATCCCCTCTCTTGAAGCTCTATCATCCATCACATATCACTCTAATACATAAAAATTTCACATCCATTTCCATGATGTGAAGAGACATAGTGATCATCATCTGATCTCTTACCTTTGATATTACATAGATCTCTTTCCCAAAAGAACGAAATCCATCACATATCACTAATTTTCTATGAGCACCACCATTCCTTTCCATGATGTATCAAGATGTAGTGATTACCACTAGATCAACCACCAATCTATTTGTGCCATTCCTCACTATCCTGTTAGCTTTGACAATGGGCCCACAAATTCCCCATGAGGTTGCAAGCTTATGCCATGTGTCTACCTCTAACATCATGCTCCACTAAGGTTAAACACCCATCGCTCCTCGCTGAACTACAAACCAACTTTGAAGAGCTTTCTATGATGCACAAGATCTAGTGATAGCCATCATATCTCCTAACTTTAAATGCACATTGTTTGATCACCAAAGTAACATATTAGAAGCATCAATCAAGTGACTAGGTGAAGATGTTGGTCACTAAATGAACTTAAAGGAAATCAGTTATAACTTAAATGACCAGTTACTGCCAGTACACAATCAATGTGAAAACATAAAACTTGTTGATCGCAATGACTGTACACACTTAGAGTTTAAATAATTAACCCTGTATTTTTTTGAGGGCAGAAATATTTTTTTTTCTGAGCTCATCCTTCATCCCTTGGACCTACAATGTACATTTATGATATGCTCTCAAAAACCCATGTCAAATCTAAACTCATATTTTTCTCTTGCGCACTAGAAGAATTCACTGCAACATCATGACAGGATTGCATGGCAACAGTGCAATATTTTGAGAAAATTTTATAGAATACACTCCACTTTCCAGAACTAGATCCACAATACACCATATTTCTTAGACATCATTGACAACATTTTGAGATCAATGCTAGCACTCCTTTCATGCAGGATTAGTTTCATCTCACACCTGATCCCCTTTTGACATCAATGACAACAATATGCAAACAATTTCCCCATTTGTTATTGATGGAAAAACTAAATGCTCGTAACAAATGTTCTAAAATGGTCTTATACCAATTAAAATATATAACGCTAGAGCTCTATACCAATTCGAATTTCCAATTAGTTCACTCACCTTGCTCCTCTTTGCTCACATTTCTTTATCTTTCTAACAATGCTTCCCCTCTACATCTCGTTTCACCCCATTTCTATCTTGAACATTTCTATCACTTTTCTCCCCCTTTGACATCAATGGAAAAGGGGAGACTCCCCCTGACACTATACTCCACCTTTGAAAGAAAGTGGGAATCTTTATTGTGCAACCATTAAGTTAGAAATTTGTAAAATCATTTTTACTTGACTTGATCTATCCTTCAATTTCTAGGGAGTAATGAAGTATAAATGAGGCTCCCCCTGGACTCATGCCCTATCACTAGTGTCTAGTGATATATTATGTGGGATATATTACTCCCAACTACTGCCTTAGATGTTCAAATTCTTCCTTGGGAAGAGGCTTGGTGAATATTGCAGCTACCTATTCTTTGGTTGGAACATACTCCATTTTGACCTCCTTATCTACAACCTTCTTTCTTATGAAGTGATACTTAATGGATATGTGCTTTAAATTTCTAGCTTTAAATTTCTAGAATGCATCACTGGATTCTTTGATATGTTTATGGCACTTGAATTATCCCAAAGAATTTAGATAGGTTCTTTTTACTCTACCTTGATGTTCTTAAGTGTCTGCTTCATTCAAAGGACTTGAGCACATCATGCTACTACTATCACATACTCTACTTCTATAGTGGATAGGGTGATTAATTCTTGCTTTTTTCTCATCCAAGAAAAGAACTTGTTTCCTAAGAAGAATGCCCCTCCACTGGTGCTTTTCCTTTTAGCTATACTTCCTACCCAATCAACATCTATTAAAGAGAAATCCTTTCTCTTGGGGTACCATGGCCCATAATCAATAGTACTCTCAAGATGTATCTAAAAATTGTCTTTACTACATTGACATTAGACTCTGTTGGTGCTACCTAAAATCTTTCCACTAAACATACTACTTGCATAATATCTAGCCTTGATGCAATTAAGTACAACAAGCTTCCAATCATTAACCTTTACATTTTCCAATCAACATCTGGTGATTCATCTAATTTACTCAACTTGTAGCTAGTTATCATGGGGGCATGGGGGTACTAATTCGTCTACTGTCTTCCATGCCAAATTTCTTGAACATCTTCTTAGCATACTTAGTTTGAGATATGAATATCCCATTATCAGTTTGTACAATTTTTGAAGCCAAGGAAAAATGACAACTCACCTAACATTGACATCTCAAACTCATCTTGCATGTGTAAAAAATATTTTACACATTTTTTCATTAAAAAATGATGTCATCAACATATACAACAATAATGATCATGTGCTTACCTTCAAATTTGAAATACAAGTTACTATTTGCACATCCCTTTTTGAATCCTTGTTGTTGTAGGTACTAGTCTAGTCTAGAATAACATGCTCCAGGTGCTTGATTTAGACCATATAATGCCTTTCTCAATCTACATTCATAATCCTCTTCTCCTAATAGCTGAAAAAGCTTCTGGTTGCTCTATATAGATTTCATCCTCTAGGTTTCCATTCAAGAATGTAGATTTGACATCCATTTGATATACATTGAATCCCTTTTAGACTGAAAAATCATGAAACATTTTGATTGCATCTAGTCTTGATATAAGTTCATTTTTTTCTTCAAATTCAATCCCTTCAACTTGTGCATACCCCTTGCACACTAATCTTGCTTTATTTCTTACTACAACTCCATCTTTATTCAGCTTGTTTCTAAACACCCATTTTGTGCCAATAAATTTTTTTCATGAAGGTCTAGGAACCAATTCCCATGTTTTATTCTTTTCAATCTAATTTAACTCCACCTCCATGACTTCTATATAGCTATCATCCTTGCTATCTTCAGTAAAAAAAATTGGTTCAATCTGAGATAGGAGAGAAAAATTTACTTGTTCTTTTCTCTTTGCAAGTCTCCTCCTAGTCTGAACTCCTTAATTTTTATTCCCTAATCATCTGATCTACTAGATGATATTTTTGAACAAACTTTGTATGTTCCTTCTCAACATCTACTTCCTCAGATTCTTCTTCATCATTTTCCAAATTTTCTTCATAATCATAATCATCATCAAAATCATTCTAATTAGATTTGATATGTTTTATGCTTTCATCAATCTTGACATTGATGATTTCTACAATTTTATCTAGTCTATTGTTATAGAATTTATATTCTTTCCTTTGAATGGAATGTCCTAAAAATATATTTTCATCACTTCTAGATTCAAACATTCCTAAATTTTCATCTTCTCTTTTGATGTAACAGTACTACCAAACACCTTGAAGTACTTTACAAATGCAATTTTTCCATACCACAACTCATAGGGAGTACTATCACTATGTACTCTAATTTTAACTCTATTTAAAATGTATATTACATTATGTACTACTTCTCTCCAAAACATATCAGTTAATCTAGCCCCTTTCAACATTGTTCTGGCCATATCCTACACAACTCTATTCTTCCTTTCTACAACTCCAATTTTTTGTGGAGTTCTTTATACTGAGTATTGTCTCTTGATTCCATGTTCCTCACAATATTCAAAAAATTCACCTAATGTGAATTCCCCTCCTCTATCTGACCTTAAGCATTTGATTCTTCTACCTATCTCCTTTTCAAACATGTTTCTAAATATTTTGAATCTCTCAAATGCTTGTGACTTGTCTCTTAGGAATTTCACCAATGTCATTCTTGTTTGTTCATCAACTAGTAACATAAAGTACATTTCTCCTTTTAGTCCCCTTGCTCTCGTGGGTCCACACAAATCAGTATGAACTAGTTGTAAAGGCTTAGTGGTTGAATATTCCATAGAAATGTAGCTTTTATTTGCTTTCCCTACTGACATTCTTTGCATATTACATTTGTAGGCTTAGTGACCTTAGGCATGTGTCTAACCAGACCTCTTGAACTTACTTTCACCAAATTATGAAATTTTATATGGCCTAATCTTCTATGCTATAACCAACTTTCATCAACTTGTCCTATCAAATAACTTTGTCCTTTTACTTCAGCAAGGTTGTAAATATTGTTGTGAGTTCTCAATCCTTGTGCAAATATTTTTCCATTCTTTTTGATTTTACAACATTTTGAATCAAATGTTACTTCATTACCATTATCACACATTTGGCTCACACTTAACAGATTGTTCTTCAATCCTTCAACATACATGATATCTTTTGTGGGATTTTTACCATCTAGGCTTAATATGCCTTTACCACATATCTTGACTACAGTTTTTTCACCCAAAATCATAGATCCTCTATTACATTTCTTGAGTTTGATGAATTTATTTTTTTCTCCAGTCATGTGTTTGGAGCATCCACTATTTATTACTCATAGATTTTGTTTTTAGGCATGTAGGGTTGTATGTGCAATCATTGATTTTGTTGAGATTTCTCCCTTTTCTTTGCACACATTCTTAGTTTTCTTTTCTACCTTCTCCTCTTTATTTTGGATTCTTTCTTTGACTTACAAGGTGAAACATTTTTTCCTCATTCACATTCATTCTTGTAAATTTTGTTCCACAATTCTTAGCTATATGACCAAATTTATTACAATTATGAAAAACTACATTCATATCAAGAAAATGAGCAAATGGATTTATGCTTTCAAAGCTTACACTCCTTTTAGGAATGACTCTACATTCTCTAGCCCTATGACCAAAATGATTACATGTATAGCAATATCAACAGAAATATGAAAAATACATGGTCATAGAAATTTGTGCTGGATGAGGACGTCTTTTGTGCATCTCCCTTTTGGTGTCTCTCACTCCAGTAAATCCATTAGCATCAATCCTTCTGAAGTTTAGACTTTTTTCTAATGATCAAGATTTGATTGGTTATTATTCTTTTCTACAACAAGCTTATTTCCTTCTTTATTTTTCTTTTCCTTTGTATATTTCTCGTTGCAATCACTTCCTTTGTAGTTGGAGTCACCAAAAAAGTAACTCTTCTACTTTTTCTGGCTTGTTCGGTCCCTCCTTGAAATTTTGGCTTAATGTTTCCTTGATTTAGTGTTGCAATGTGGTTGACACATTTACATTAAGTCTTGGGAACTTTTGAACTAATGAATTTTAATGGAACCTTGCTAAAGTGTTGTAAAGTGTTGTAACACACTTTCACACTTTTCTAGGGTTTTATCAAATAACTAAGCATAATAAATCTCTTTCTAATAAAAATCAACATTAATCTTTCCTTATTTGGAGTGTTATAAAGTGTTGTAACACACTTTCACATTTCTCTAGGTTTTTCATTAATAATTGGGCTTTCTTATGCTTAATTGGCCCCATTTCTCATCCACAAGCCTCATTTATTGCATCTTGTCGAGGATAATCTCGACACCAATTAGTATCCAATCATAATTCAAGTGTTTTTGGCCTGTGTGGCCCAGATTTAGGAATCTAGGACTCATTCACCACCTTCGGTGAATGAGTCCCATTTGATCAAAATTTAAATTTAATTCAAATTTATGGTGGGATTTTATTCTCTTAGATCTAATGTCGACTTGTACTATTGTAATTTTGGGAAGTTTTGCATAATCATGTATAAATACAAGTTTTTTTCACTCATATTCAACACCTAGAATTCGAGAGAGTTCTCAAGAGCATTTGAGCATTCACAAGAGCATTTAAATGTCTTCAAGCGAATATTATCAAGCATTTTAGAGCATCATTCAAGTGCCATTCATCACATAAAATATTTCATAAATCATTTTTTTTATTATGCTAACAATTGTGATGCATATTTTATGATTCAAATAAGTGTTTCAATCAAGATCAACATCATTCAAGAAAGAGTCAAGAACCACATCCATTGTAGCCATTTCAAACATATTTGCAACATCTTATTGCTAGGGTTTGGTGAGTTGCAAAATTTCTATTTTTCATTCATCATTCTCCACTTACATTTTCTTTCATTTCAAGGTTTAATTACCAACAAGGGCTTTGACCAAGGAAAACCCCTATTCACTAACCCAACAAAATTTTTCCCTATCCCTTGCATGTGATTTGCAAGTTTAGGTTGAATATTTCATAAGGAGAAATATTGGAGAAATTTTTTCAATTAGTCAAAGTTGTCAAAGTTTCCATCAAGCCTTAGAAATACTTGGAGAAGACCCATATGTGGCAATTTATAGTTTTTGATTCGGGAATCAATCGGGAAAAGTAGAGAAAACCAAGAGTAACATAATCAGGTTTAGAACTTCCAAAAAATTAGACATGGACTAATTCATCATAAGTGGTGAATGAGTCCCACTGTATAGGCCTGACAAACATTTTTACAGATATGGATACCCTTATGGCATAAACTTGTTCCTGCACTTTTTACCAGAAACTAGACTGATTTTCCCAAATTGGGGAATGAGTCCCACTCAAGGGTATGTGTAAGATCATCATGGAAAAAATAGGCCCTTAAGTGGCAAAAAATCTAGAAAAATCAGAGTTATGCATCTTGAAGTAAAAATTTGAATAAGTTATCTATATTATTTCAAAAATATGTAAGAATAAAGCCTATAGAAAATTGAATGTAGTTTCTAAACTACTAGGTTTGTTTAAAAAAAAAATCTATTTGGTGAAAATTTGAAATTTCAATGTAGTAGTACTTAAATTTTATGGAAAAAAATAAGAAGTAGGTGTCTGTCTGATCACCCTAACCACAATAAAATTATAACATTTTTTTATAAGATTTTAGATATAAGTAGAGGACTCATGTATTGAGGTGATACATATTTTTTGTAATTTTTTTCCAAGTAAATAATTAATTATGAATTTTTATTAGAACTTTTAAAAATATTAAAACCTCATATGTCGACCACCTTAACTTGGTCAAAAATTCATGAAATTCAATTTTTATTTTTTAATCCTATAGTATATGAAGCATAGAATGTGACACATGTTTTGGATTCAAAAAATGTGATACCGTTTGAAAGCTATAGATGTTTTTCAATCAACCCATCAATCAAGACTTTAGTCATAATTCGAATAGAAAATGAATAATAATTACTTATTAAATTCAAAGTAAAGCATAATTTATATTGGTGGAAAGTTGAGAATCTCCTTTAAAAACCCTTTTCGTTTCATAAATTTTGGGTAAAAAAAAGTCATCAGCCACATACCGATCGTATTGCCACTTTTTGGCCCATCATGATCTTGCACATACCCTCAACCTTGATAACAATTTTTTCAATGATCCAAACCTCCATTCTACCTTCTTTAGTTTCTCAGGTGCACACTTTTTGTTTGATAGTTTTCTATTGCATTTTTTTCATCTTTCTAAGTTATCTAGAGTTAGTTAGCATTCAATTAGGGTTTTAAATTTTACCTTGCATTTCATTATCTTTTCTAGGTTTACACTTGGTGGTGAACCCCTCATTAGATCATATTCAAACCCTAGGAAAACCCTATTGCAAGATATCTTTTTTTCATTGATATCTCTAGGGTTATCCTTGAGTGGAACATCTTTGAAATTTGTTGTGAATACATCATCATTCCCCCATTTTCATAGGTTCCATTTTGGTGAACCTGACATGAATCGAATACACAACCTTTTGATCTAAAGAATGTTAATGTAATGTTCTTGACTGAAAGTGAGTGAATATTTTCCTTCTCTTAGGTCCTAAACCCTAGAAGAAGGAAAGAAAACAAATTTCCACCTTTCATTCAATTGTACAACCATGTGTACAATTCATAGCCTTTTGGGTATAGTTTTCCACCTTTCTCTTTTTCTCTTTTGTCTTGTGTTTTCCTTTTGGGGATCATGCAAGGAATCAACACATTCATGTCTATCCATGTTGACCCAAAAGGATTTCTTTTCTTTTCCTTTTCCTTTTCATTTTCTCTCTTTTATCTTGTGTTTTTCTTTTTTGGATGACACAAGGCATTGAGATATTTGTGTCTCTTCCATGTTGACCCAATTTTTTATTTTTTTTTCGCTCTCTTTGTATCATTATTCCAGTTCTATGTGTATTTGGTGGATGATGAGAGTTCCAATCTCTCTAAAAACATTGTAGAAAAGAACATATAGACTCCAAATCCATAGATCCCTTATGTGTTTGGTGTTTTAATTTTGGGGGCAACCCCTCTTTTTTCTTTTTCTCTTATGTGACACAACTTTACTTGGAAACATATGACTTGGCATAGGGCTTTCCAAGTTGTCTTTGATGTCTTATCTATTTGCATTTTTCATTTGCTACTTTAAAGTAATTTCTCATAGTAGGGTTTTTAGTAATTTCTTTAAAGTAGGTGCATACATTGGCATTATTCTTTTTCATTTCTCTTTTCCATGTTTCTTGCTACAATGTTCTTATTTCATACAATGTTTTTTTCACTTTGTGGATGACATTAGGTGTGATTTATTTCAAAAGCATGATCTCTCTTAGCATATTAAATTCCTCTTAGTAGCTTGATGTGACACACTACATCCCCTAAGTTGTGAATTTTCTATTCTTTGATTGGTCCTCTCTTGGAGATATTAGGCACAATGTTCCCTAAGTTAAAAACCTCACATGAACTAAGAAAGAATCATTTAAAAATTATTTTCATGTTGCATTTTTCATTTTTTGTTATATGGCCACCTTGCATAACATAGCTTGCATGCCTATAGAGCCATCCTGTTTGTTCATGAGCTCCAAGCATATGAAATTTTTCTTGCCTCTTGAAGCTCAAAAATTATTTTTGCATGGCGCCTTATTAAAGTTATCACGGGGTATAACTTTTGTATGGTTTGATTGAGAAGCGCAACTGAGGCATGAATTTCCCCATAGAAACTTGTGTGTATGTGTGAGTGTATACCATACATGAGTTTATGTTTCTCACCTTTTAGGACTTCTCACTCAGTAGACAGCTAGGAATTCCATCACCTCAAAGTTAGTATGCATTTTTTTCTAGAAAAATAGCCTAGATCTGATCCACATCATCATCAAAAAATGGTTGAAGCTTGATGAAATTCTCTTTTATCTTTTTCCTTTTTCTCTTTTTCATCTTTGGCAGTGCATACTTGTGCTTTGTTGTTGTTCATTACATCATTCTAATGTGTGTTTTTTGTGCCCATGTTGGTTTGCCATGGGATCTTGATCCTAGGTGCTTGATCACCCCTCATCATTGTTATCTCATATTTTTGGAATTGGTGCATTTCAACCCCTCTTGATGCATGATTTTCTACTTTAGTGTGAGTTTAAAGCAAGTTAATCCTCTCAATAAAGTGGTGGCTAGATTGAGTCTCCAAAAAAGTAAGCCTTCTAATTTTTCTGGCTTGTTCAAGCCCTCCTCGTGATTTTGGATTAATGTTGCCTTCATTTGGTGTTGCAATGTGGTTGAAAAATTCACATTAATTCTTGGCAACTTGTGAACTAATGGATTTTAATGAAACCTTGCTAAAGTGTTGTAAAGTGTTGTAACAATTTTTCACACTTTTCTAGGGTTTTATCAAATATCTAAGCCTAATAAATCTCTTTCTAATGAAACTTAACATTAATATTTCCTTATTTGGAGTGATGTAAAGTTTTTTAACACACTTTCACATTTCACTAGGCTTGTCATTAATAATTTGGTTTTCTTATGCTTTGATTGGCCCCATTTTACATCCACAAGCCTCATTTACTACATATTTTCGAGGATAATATTGATGCTAATTAGTAACCAATCATAATTCAGGTGTTTTTGGTTTTTGTGGCCCATATTTAGGGATTTGGGACTCATTCACCACCTTAGGAAAATGGGTCCCTCTTGGATCTTTTGGTCCTAAACCAGTTTTCACACATTTCTAAGCACCTTTCATTTTTGGTCCTATACATTAAGTATGATGGGACTCATTCACCACCTTGGATGAATGAGTTTTGTGTGAGAAAAATTCAAATTTAATTCAAATTTTCGTTGGGATTTTATTCTCCTAGATTTGATGTCAACTTCTAGTGTTGTAATTTTGGGAGTTTTTTCATAATCAAGTATAAATACAATTTTCTTTTGAACACTCATATTGAACACCTAGCATTCAAGAGAGTTCACAAGATCATTTAAGCATTCACAAGAGAATTCAAAGGTCTTTAAGTGAATATTATCAATCAATTTAGATAATCTTTCAAGTTCCAATCATCATGTCAAATATTTCATATATCATGTTTGTTATTGTGCTAAATTTTTTTATGTAGACTTTATGATTCAAGCAAGTGTTTCAAGCAAGATCAACATGATTCATGCAAGATTCAAGAACCACATCCATTGCAACCATTTCAAGCATATTTTCAATACATTATTGCTAGGATTTGGTGAGTTGCAACATTGCTCTTTGTTCATTCATCATTCTCCATTTGCATTTTCTTTCATTTCAAGGTTTTATTACCAACAAGGGGTTTGAAAAAGGAAAATCCCTATTCACCAACCCAACAACTTTTTTCCCTCTCCTTTGCATGTGATTTTTAGTTTTAGGTTGCATATTTCATAAGGAGAAAGATTGGAGAAAAAATTTCAAGTAATCAAAGTTGTAAAAATTTCCATCAAGCCTTAGAAAGACTTGGAGAAGACCTACAAGTGACAAATTGTATTTTTGGATTCGGGAATCAAATAGGATGAGTAGAGCAGACCAAGAGGAATAGAATCAGGTTCAAAATTTCTAGAAAAGTAGAAATGGACTGATTTTCCATAAGTGGTGAATGAGTCCCACTGTATAGGCCTGAAAAATGTTTTAACAAATATAGATACCATTTTTGTAGGAACCTATTCCTACACATTTTACAAAAAATGGGATTGATTAGCCCAAATTGGAAAATGAATCCTAGTCAACCTTGATAGAAATTTTTTAGTGATCTAAACCTCCATTCTTCCTTCTTTAGTTTTCCAGGTGCATACTTTCTATTTTATAATTTTCTGTTGCATTTTGTTCATATTTCTACATTATTTGGAGCTCATTTGCATTCAATTAGGGCTTTTCAATTTACCTTGAATTTCATTATCTTTTACAAGTTTACACTTGGTGGTGAACCCCTCATTAGATCATATTCATACCTTAGGACAACCCTATTGCAAGAGCTCTAGGGTTATCCTTGAGTTAAACATCTTTTAAAGTAAGTGTGAATACATCATCATTCCCCCATTTTCATAGGTCCCAGCAGTCACTTTCCTTGACATATTTATACTATTCTTCTACCCTAAATCTTTCATATCATTTCATAGAAGCACCAACAAAAGAATCTTTTCCCTTTTTTGAAACCTAAACCTTATTTCTCCTTGTCTACGAGCTTCTGAGTGTTGAATAACTTGTCCAAAATATTTGACCTATTTTTTAATTTAGTCCTTTCTCTATATGTTCTTTTTCCTTTTCCAAACCTCTTCTTAGAGAAACAATCTCTTTCTCAATCTTCATACATCTGTTAGCTTCAAATTGTAACTTGGATTGAATTACATCTTCTACTCTCTTAGCTTCCTCTAGTTGAAACTTAAAGTTTACCACATTTTGGGTAGATTATTTTAGCTCCTTTCTTGGTTTATCAAACTCCTTTTGTGAAAGTTTCTTTTTCTATTTGTTTTCCCTTTTCAACCTCTCAATCTCATCTCTGAGATCATCAATCTCATCTAGAGCATAGATTATTTATCCTTCTAGCTTAACCACTCCTTCTTCACCTTCTTCATGAATATCTTCTACCTATTCATATTTTTGTTGCTCAGATTCTTTTTCCATAAAGAGAAACTAGTTTTATCTTACAAAAAAAGCATAGTTTTGTTCATCATCTAAGCTATTGTAGTCATCTAATACATCGCTATCTTATTAGATGTATAGGATTTTCTTTTTCTTCTAAAAATTTCTTCTCTTTGTGTAGTAGGGTTTCTTAATTTTATTTTCTACCTTTGTTTTAGAGTTACCTTTCTTATTATTGGGACATTTAGCAACAAAATGACCTACCTTATGACATTCAAAACATTTAAAAGTAATCTTACCTTTATATTTTCTAGATCCTCTTCTTTGTCTATTGATGAAATTTTCCTCTTCTTCATCATCTCATCATTCTTAGATGGAAACATCTATGCCTTGTCTTTCTTGGTAGGTGCATCCTTCTCCTTGCTAATAGTCTTGAAGGAAACTTCTTTTCTAGATGGTTCTTCATCTCTCATTCTCATCTCATAGGCTATGAATATACTATGTATCTCATTTAGAGTTAGTTTTTATATTTCTCTTCCTTCCTCAATAGCTAAGATCTTAGAATCATACTTGTATGTCATTGATCTAAGAACCTTTAATACAATAATATCTTCCTTAAACTCTTCTCCATACCCTTTGTAGAGTTCATTATATCATTAAATCTCAAAAGATAGTCTGCAATCTTTTCTTCCTCTATCATCCTTAGTCCTTCAAATCTATATTTCAATATTTGAAGTTTTTTCCAATTTTACCTTGTCATCTCCTTCATATATCTTTTTCAATGTATCCCAAACATTGTGTGCATTCTTACAATACATGAATTTTTTGTGCACAGATCTAAAAAAGCTACTCATAATAGAAAACCAAGCTTTTTCATTGTTATCAAAATCCTTTTTATTTGCAACATCAGTAGGAGGTGTGGCTAGTAGTGTATATCTAGTCACTAATAACATCCATAAATCAAAACCTAAGGATCCCAAATATACTTTCATCAAAGAGCTCCAATAGGAATAGTCTATTCCATCAAATCTAGGTGTCTTTTTTGTAGAGGTGCATTCTTGACTAGCCATTCGTGTTAAAAAATCCAAGGGCCTACCGAGCTGATGAAGCTTCTCCTAGGGAACCTAGTGCCCTAATACCAATTGTTGCAACACAAGAATCTACTGATGGGGGGTGAATTAGTAGATTCTAAAATTATATTCTTTTTTATTAAGTGCAAACACAACTCTTAAATCTATATGTGTAGATTAAAACATAACAAATATGTAAAACCCATCCACATAAAAGATCAACACATAATAATCAAGTATACGTGGAAAACCCAAGATGGGAAAAACCACGATGATAAAATGATACTAGGAGCTACTATCATAATCCAACTTCACAAATAAATTCTTCTATTACAACTTTTAATGGCACCAACCCTAAGGAGACACCAATCCCCTAAAATGAGCACCAACCCAGTTATCTGAAGGAACCTACCTATCAAATTTACATAGAAGATGATTATAATTTGTTCCTAAGGAACTCAAATTAATGTTATAGATTACTCTACAACTTCTCAACTATATGTTGTTTCCTCAACAACTTCCTTCTCTACTCTACACCCCACTTGTTTGGCTTTGTCCTTCTTCTTAAGTGCATTCTTTGTCAACCTAAATGTACCATCATACACTTATGGAGCTCTCCTTTTCTATTTAGAGTATTCACTCTCTATCTCAAAAGCTTAGAAACACTTATACACCATGCACTCTTCACTACACTACTCTCTAACACTCAACTTAGACAATATTCTCAGATGTTTTGTGTAGAGCTAACTAATGATTATTTCCTCGATATTCTCCACCACCTATAGATCTCCTGTTAGGTTTTGGAATGTCTTATGCTTTGTCATGTAGCTATATTGAATCATACAACATTAAATTCTAGTGCAGATAATTTTCCTTTATTCTCTCTCTATCAAACCCTAAGATCAGATATACAATCAATGCATTCTTCTAGTCATTCAATTTGATCTTGATCCTTGTCACTATAGTCATAAATTTTGCACTCTATCAATAAAATCATATTAAATTTTTCATTGAAGTAGGTAGATCATTTTAGTCTCATCTCCATGTCAGTTTGTGGGAAAAAACCCTATTTACACAGACTTAGCCATTATCAATCTTTATTTTTAAATCTGAGTCATCAATCAACTTTCTTCATCTTATTGGAACACAATGATCTATTGAGAGGGGGGTGAATCAGTATATATTAAAACTTTAACTCTTAAAACCTTTTGTGTAGACCACTTCTTTAATCCTTAATGTGTAGATATTAATCATGTGATATAGGAATATGAATGCACATATAAAAATTACATAACATCGGATATACATGAAAAACCTGATATGGGAAAAACCACAATGACAAACCCTTCTTGAGTATATTACTCAAATCCAAGGTCATAATTCAAATCTCTATTACAATGCTATTAGGGCTACAACCCAAGGATGCAAAAAAACTGTAATTTAGAAGCCACAAATTCATGGAGACTATAATCCCCTGATCTAAGCCACAACTCATTACAACATTAAAAATTAATATATGCATACAATTTGGTTCTACACAACCTATAATGCATCATTACATTTAGTACATTGTTTCTTTCACTACAACACACTCTAGTATTGAAACTATACACTCAGTAGCACATACCTCTACTTTGCACATTGCTTTGCTCTACAGAACACTTTCTTCCCTTTATGTAGTGTCTCACACTTCTACACTCTCCTAAATTCCAACCTAGATGATGGTCTATTTTAAAATCTAGGACTTTGCAAATACATTCTGTATCTACTGCACATCTCATTCTTTTTCAAAGAGACAAAACACACTTCTTATCTCTGCAACATACGTCTCTCTCAAATGTTACACTATACAACACTCCTTACAACTATAGGTTGTTCTCTCTATTCATGCACACTTAATACAACCATCTAACATTGACAATATCTGATTGTCTTTTGTCTCGATAGACCTGCAATCTCTACCTTTAGATTCTCTCAACCATCCAAATCATCTTCAACTTACTATTAGGGTTTTCTTCATATCCTAACTTCACTAGCAAGCTACTTGTACATTGAGCTACATGACATCATCTAGCTCATCATAAAGAAATATGATAAGGTTTATCAGATATCACCATACCTCTGCATTGACCCACACAACATTTAATTCTCATACAAAGAATTTTCCTTCATTCATTCTTTGTCAAACCCTAGAATTAGATTATGCATTTAGTGCATTCTCTTGATCATTCAATCTGATTCAATCTTCAAATCTTTTGCAAACTGTGTCATCACTTAACAAATAAAATCTTCACTGACATTGGTCACATGTGTAGTTAATTCCTTCCTCTGTGTTGGTTACCAAATGAAACCCTCATTCACACAGTCATAGCCGATGTAGCTCTTTATGTTTGAATTTGGGACATCGATCACTTTATTCATGCCACGATCCTATGATCCTCCATTCATCTTCATGTCTTTAAACTCTGACTATAAGATAAGCGATCATTTAACTTACCATCGTTGATCTTAGGGGTATTCACCATGTCGCACATCACCATCAAATCTTTGTTGCTTGATCTCCACTATCGATCACATAACCATTGCAATCACATAATGCATCACAATAACCTTAAATCATGACTTTCAAATCAAACTTATTCAAATACTTTAATATTGACTATTGGATGAACGATCCTTTAAATCTCCACTACAAGACTCCTTCATACATCACTTTCCATATGTGTGGTCCACCAAGGCACATATCCAAAGCCCACTATCTCGCAAACTCTAACAACAAGCTTGCACAAACTTTGTGAGGTCTATGGATTGTTGTTATTTGTCATCTACATCATTTCCATGCAACTCACAATAATGATGTGAGTTGATATATCAATCAATCACTCTTTGTCACTTTTCAACCTCCATCACAATTGGCCATCATCACCATCCTGTTGGGTCCCATCAAATACACTATGGGCACCCTCAAATATTTCTCATTCAATATCTCCTATTCATGGCATATGTCCTCTTGTGTAGTCTTCGAAGGTACCACCATTCATGCATCATGCACCATTCAATCAACATTGATCAATCTTCACCATTCATCAAGCAATATCACAATTTTGCTAAAAACTCGAACCTCAGAACATCATGTCAGAGGTTATGAATTATCGAAACTCGCTACTCGCTGAAAACTAAGAGAACCTATGAAACTACCATCGAAATGACTAAGTCACTTTAATGAACACAACATCACCTAATACATCATTCCAATGTGGGGTCCACATGTTGTTGTTAGATTTCCACATCATCACCAAGTCATAGCTCCGTAATCAACAATAAGGATGGGGATTACCATTTACTCAATCCCATCATGCCACATGTTTACATCATGATAATGATTGGGTCCCATGTGGAACTTTCTTACTCCTTATCGTTCCATCTCTTAGTTTCTAGAAATTTGAATTTTTTAAAACCCATGACATAGTGATAACAAAGAGAGCCTTCATCCTTATCACTCCATTAGCTAAGTCTCCAATTCAAGAGGTTACAAAAATTGAGAACCCTGCAACATAGGTTAGGAAATCCTGAAATCTCATGACTTAAGAAATATTATGTCTACTGAATATTTTTCAGTCTGGTAAACATAGGGAAAAGGGGTCACTCATACCCATGACTTCAAAGACATAATTTGTAACTTATGTGACCTACAACCACACTACATATGTCAACCTTTAGTTGACACATGACACCATGATATAAATACATTAGGGTTTTATTATAAACCCTAATATCACCCAAGAATAGAATTCAATATTCATTTTTTGGGATGTCCGTCACTTTCTCGACTTGCAAGAACATGACTAGAATACTCACAAAAAACCCATCACGAATCTACCACTCAAATTGCCATTAGGACCATTTCTCTCCCATCCATCTTCTATCATCATTCCAACAAAATCCTTTGCCTAATTTTCCTTTTGACATAAATGAAAACTATATTCACTTTAGCATAGGATCAACTCACTTCTCCTATAATCCCCTTTTGACATCAATGACAACATATTCCAACAATCTCCCCCTTTGTCATTGATGGAAAAACTTAAATGCTCAATGATACCAATTAACCAATTCAACATTTTTACTTGTATCATCTTTACTTTTTCCTTCTATTGCTACTTTCTCCAATGCTCCTCTTTGAGCATTTACATGACTTTATCTCTCTTGCTCAAATACTTGAGTAATTGCATACTTTCTCCCCTTTGACATCAATGGATGTATTGTAATATCCTCCTTTGACATTTCATCTCCCTTGCTCATCCTTATGAGTGTCTTCATAGTTGTCTCTCTTATGCTATACTTTGAGCATTACTCATTTCTTTTCCCTCATGCTCAATTATTTTAAGCACTTGCTTATCCTTTCTCTTCTTCACTATCTCGAGTCACCATACTACTCTAGCCTTCACTTCTTAGCATGGAAAAGGGACTTTTCTCCCCCTTTGATTGATACCAATTGAAAAAAAAAAAAATCTACTAATTGTTGCATTTGACTTTTTACTACAATGGAAATACCATATGCTTCAACTACTCTATACCAATAAAAAATATTTGATGCCAATTGAAGTACCATTACATACTTAGTGCCAATCAGATTCGATATCAATTATAGATATTTTGATTCATGCTCTATGCCAATAGAATCATGTGCTTGACACCAATTGATGATATCATATCTTGATACCAATTATCATTTTGATTCCAATTGTGAATGTGTTCACTTTATGCTATATACGAATTCATATCCTAGACTGCACTGTATGAAGTATATCATTGATTTGATACCTATAGCAGCTCCCCCTTAGAGCTTGATCCATACTCTTCTACTGGTGTACTCACACATTTCTTTTATTCCAAGTTTTTCATTTTTTATATACCAACTAAACTAATCATACAATTGATCTGCTAACTAAAGAAACTCCCCCTTAGATCATGCAACATTTTCTTCTCAACAAACTCAACAATTTGCTTCCTTTTTGGCTTTGTACCAACTAGAATATTCTAAAAAAACTTATAATGGTCTGATAGCAATTTGAAAACAATATACACATAATAGTTTTCTTTTAGCCATAACTCTTCCTCTTGCAGGAAAGAAGCATTTATCTTCATAGAGCATCTACACCACCTTTTCTTCAATAACTAATACCAATGGTTGATATCAATTTCCGTAGAAAACTCTCCACCATCTAATAGTTTTCTTACACCTTGACATGCATTTCAAGGAGCAAGAATGTGACCATAAATATGAAACCATCAATTCATTATAAATTTGTAAAACATATTTTACCTATCTTGATCTCTTCGTCTTCATTTCTAGTGATGAATGAAACACCAATTTAGCTCCCCCTAGACTCATGCCCCATCACTAGAAATTAGTGATGTGAGGTAGAAGTAGCCTCATGGAGCACTTCCTACCAGTCTTTCTCTCTCCAAACCATCTTGTGCACCATCTTTGATATATCAGTCTTCTTTTCAATAGCATGTGAACCACTATTCACTTTGGAAGGTGTATCTTTACTTGTATTCTTCCTCTTGCTCTGTACTGCTAGTATCACAAGATCTAATTTGCAATCTTTAGCTATGTGACCAAATTTGTCACACTGGTAGCATACTACATGCATAAACCTTACAGAAGCAAATGAATTTCTATTTGCATATTTTGTGCTCCTTCTAGGTGCAACTCTACAATCTCTAGCTCTATGACCAAACTAATCACAGGTATAACAACAACCATTAAAACATAGGGAGTACCTGGTCTTAGTGTTCCTTTGAAAAAGATGAGGAGGTCTTGTTTGATTTGGATTCTTCACGTATCTTATCCTTGTAACCATTTATGTGGTAGCTTCCTTAATGTGTTGCATCTTTTTCAAATTTTAAAAAACTGATTTCTCCACCTTCTTATATGTTGCGGCCATCTTCTTTTGATAATTAGGATTCAAATAATAATTATTTTTCTTGTTTGCAGCAGGGAACTTTTCTTGTTCTATTTTCTTCACTCCAATAGTTCCTTTTTCCGATCTTCCTTTTCCAAAGTTATTTTCTTTGGAAAAACTCATGTAGGCTTTCTCATTCTTTTTGCAAAATCTTTCTTCTACTCTAAATATATCATATAAGTTTGCAGAAGTATTGATGGGGGAACTCATTCCTTTCTCAAATCCAAGACCAACCTTCTCCTTAGGTTTACATGGATTTTGTGATTTTATCAGTTCATCTAATATCTTAGAGCCACCTTTCAGCTTTAAGCCTTTGTCAATCTTTTCCTTGGCTTTCTCCAAATCTTTTCTTAGGGAAACTATTTCAGCTTCTAGCTTCATGCACTCATCTAATTTAGTATGTAGTTCATATTTAATTACATCTTCTATCCTTTTAGCTTTGTCAACTTGTGTTTTCAAAATAACTATCATTTGGTTAGAATCTTAAAGGTTTTTAGTTAGTCTTCTATCTCTTTTTGTGCATGCAACGTTTCTTCTTCATTCTTCTTCAAACTTTTAATCTCATTTAGAGCACAAATGAGTTTACATTCAAGGTCCACTTCTTCTTCTTCTTTACTAGAGGTTTCAAATTCTAGATCTTTATCAGGCCTCTCAATATCTTCATCAAAGGTCATTCCAAATGGTCACCCTGATAGAAACTTCCATGTTCATCTTCTGATCTACCATTTACATTAGATGATCCACCTTCTCCATTTGTGTGTAGATTATTTTTACTATCCTTTTCCATATCAAAATCATTTAATTCATCATAAAAACATTTAGAAATAAAATGACTGTGATTACCTCTATATTTCCTAAAACCATTTCTTGATCTTCTAAAGGAAACAACTTTCTCTTCACTAGGATCTTGTGTTTCATAGGTAGATGCTTCTTCTTCACCACTTGTTGTAGGTTCACTTGTACTCATATTTTCAAATTCACTTTCATATATTTGATTCAATTCCTTCATTTCTTCTTTACCATTCTCTTCATACATTCTCTTCAACTTGTTCCATACTTGATGTGTTGTTTGGCAATGCATGACTTTAACCAATATAAAACTTGACAGTTCGTGAAGAATTATATCTCTTGTTGTAGCATTATCCTCATATGCCTTCTTTTCAACATTATTTATTGGAGGTGTAACAAGAATTGTATATCCATTTGCAATTGATATCCAAATATTAAATCATATGGATCCCAAATATCCTTCCATTAATGAGCTCCAAAAAATATATCTTGATCCATCAAAGATAGGTCCATCATATGCAAGTAAAATTTTTTGACTAACCATTGTGTTCACTCTACCAAGATCTACCTGAGTTGATTAGGCTTCTCCTATGGAACCTAGGGCTCTGAGACTAATTTTTTGAACACAATGATCTATTGAGATGGGTGTGAATTAGTAGATATTAAAAAGTTAGCTCTTAAAACCTTTTGTATAGATATTGATCATATGATACAAGAATATGCATGCAAATAGAAACATCACATAACAACAATATATATATGCATTGGCTAATAGATTTACACCTTTAAAATCTGATAAATAAACACCACACAAGGTGCAAAAAATTAACCAATAGCTCTGAATATCTATCTTTAAACAAGACCAATATCCTCTAAATTTTTTGAAGGTACAAATCCCTCATAAAGTTTGCAATGATTTAAAAGGACAAGGAAAGTAAAACACCGTGTATTCTTTTAACTAGAAAGTGGAAAAGGTAAACCTGATATCAGAAAATTTCAAGTACCAGGTGCTCAAGTAGTAATAGGAAATATTAACGACTAATTAATTAGCAAGGATAACACATCTAATCAATACCATATGAGAAATGAAACCAAATTTAAGAATTCCACTTCTCATACCAAGATAATATATGCCAAATATATTCTTAAACACAAATATTTAAGAAACAAATAAGCTCAACCAAATTGCATAGAAAAAAATGGTAATTACATTCATCAAAAAAATCAGCCCAATAGTCTTCAAGGTTGGGTTGGTGATTGCAAGAACAACCTAATTTTAGGTTTTCTTTTCCATACTCCTTTAGGTCAAAAGGAAAATACTTGTCATATGAGGGCATATTATACTTGGATAGCTCTGCCTCAATGTTCAAAGCATCAAACATAGATTGGTAGTTGTATGCACCAAATCCAAATGGGAAACTGATGGTAAGTCTCTTTCTGCCTTGACACAATCTATTCACATGAGCTAATTTCCTATTGACCTCAATAACTATCTATTTATCTTTAGGTTACTTGTGTAGGTTAATAGGAAATCCTACATATCCACCCACTCTTATACAAGAAAACCTTTGAAATTGAATAAAATGACAACCATATAAATTCTCAAACTGTATGGCCTCTAGAGACAATCTCATTGTTGGATGCCCCTACAATTCTCTGACCATCCTCATGTTGAAAGTGTCTGAAATTCTCCTAAAATGAAAGAAAATTTTATGAAGTTGAAGCTTATCAAAATAGTCATAGATTGGTACTTTCTCTAGTAGTAGATCACTTGGCCTTAATCAGGGCTAGGGTTGAGTACTCACAAGCGCATATATTAAGAAAGATGACATGAAAAATCTATTTAGGACAATGAGTGACATAAATTCATGTATGTCATCACTAATGATCTTAGCCCAATCCATAAATTGTTTTCCACTTAGTATAATTTGTATAAAGAAATACATCCACTCTTCAAAACTATGGACATTCTCGTTGCCCTTAACTCTATGTAATAGCACAAAAATGTCAACTACTTCATTTATCAAGTGGTTTATATGTAGGTTGTGAGGAAGCTAGGATTTACCCTTCTTGGACTGAACTAACCAATTCTTCACTATCACATTCTTATAAACCCCTTTCTTGGTAGTGAATTCAATCTGAGAATTGGTCATTTCCATTGGTGAATATTCTTCCCTCTCTCAAGTCCTCAAACATGACATGAAATTAGACCTCTAAAATTTCAAAACTAGCCTATTGGCCTCTATTCTAAGCTCTCGTGTCTATGAGTTGTAATGCTTGATGCATTCCAATACTAATTTAGGAAACTACATGGCTATCGGGAAAGTGTCAACCTCAATTAATCCACTACCCATTACCCTCTCAATGATAGGTAGAGGATTGGGTTGGTTAAATTTTTTTCTTAGTTCATCTAGGTTAATATGCCCTAGCCGAGTGTCACCAATATTAGTCCCCTCATACATTAAACTAGACACATATTCATAACTAGCATATTTAACCCTCACCATGCATAATTGTGGCTTTCAACAATATACTTCTTGAATGCAAAACAATTTAGAAAATAAGTTGCAATGGATAACTAGAAATACATTTGATGGAAATCTCTGTAATTCAAACTGCATGCTTCTTCCAACTCTTCTCCAAATATTGCCACAACAAGAATTTTTTCTCATTTCACTATTCTATTAACAACTACTACATGGAAAAATGTGGGGGAAGATGGGAATTAATATCCCAACTTAGAATTATGACACATGGTAGCTATCACTATCAACATTCACCATATAACCATGTTTTGAAAATTTGAAAACAAATGTCTATGGGAAGTTATAAAAAGGGTTTGCAAAACTTTACAAATATGCGTCCAAGTTCAAGCGTGATAGAAAAATACCACCTAGGCTCATAACCATCACACTAAGGATGAGGTTTGACCAAGTACATAAAACACCACCTAATGTAACATTTAAAATAAATAAAAGGGGCCTTGGGTGGTAAGGTGAGAAGTTCGAAAAACTATGAAATTTCTTTCCTGAGTTAGTATGATGACATAAAAGACCGCCCATGTTTAAATAAAGGTTATATCGGTTAGTGGAAAACTTAATGAGATCGGGAATAAAACAATGGTAACACTAGCTCTGACTAGGGATGAATACTCATAAGGATGAAGCAACAAACCCATATTTAATAGAAGTGGATTAGTTTCTTGTCCATTGGGAAACAAAGTCGGTCAAGGTAATATATGCTCTCTAGCAGCAACAAAACAAACAGGGGAGAAAAAATCAAAACAAAACCTAAAACTAACTATGTACAACATAGGGGATGCGATGAAGGCCATCACAACTGATATAGCTTTAAATCTTTCCCATTATAAGCAATGGGTAGAGGGTTCCCATAAGGGTATTCCAACTGAAATGTATTAGGCTTGAGTTCCTGAATAATTTTGAAAGGGTTGATCCATAGTGAATCAAACTTTTTATGAGCACCTTTAGGTTCTCTATATTTATCCCACAACAAAACTAAATCTCCAAGCATGAATTTTCTAGGCCAGAACTTCCTATCAAAAATATTCTTGACCTTCTCTTGATGCATGGTTATCTTTTCTACCATCTCCTCTCGTTGTTCCTACAGTTTGGTTAAGTACAAAATCCTTTTCTCTAAAGCATCACTAAATTCAACTTCTTTTATGGCAGTTTACAATTTTCAATCTAGCAGTTCTAAAGAAATGAGATGTGCACCTTGCACTCCATAAATAAACTCAAAGGGAGTAATTCCAATAGCTTGCTTCTGATTTATATGATCTGTTAATAGAGCTTCATAAAACTTTTTGTGTTAGTCTCTCTAATTATCACTGACTATATTTTTGATAATATTTATCAAGTTTTTGTTACTTGATTCTTCTTGACCATTTCCCTATGGATAATAATCAACTGAATGGGAAATAGAGATCCCATAGTCATAGTAGAAAAGTGAAAATTCAAAACTAGTGGCATTATCAACAACTTGTTTATGTGGAACTCCATACCTGACCAAAATGTTTTCTTTGATAAAATCACAGACTACCTCAAAAGTGGTTCTTTTAACTAGAATTTCCTCCACCCATTTAGTGAAGGAATCAATCATTGTGATAATGTGATTATGACCTTCTCTAGATGGTGGATTCATTAGACCAATAAAATCATGCCCCCAGTGCTGAAATGGTCCATCAGTAACTATAGGTTTGAGTGGCAGGGCTACAAATTGAGGTCTTCCTGTAAATAATTTGCATTTATCACACTTACCAACCCAATGATAGGAATCTTTAAACATCCCAGGCTAGTAATATCCATGTCTTATGATCTTGAAATTTTCTATAGTAGGGGAGAAATGACCACCACAAGCCTCATTATGGAAAAGATTAAGCAGTCATTCTTGTCAAGCTTTATCAATACATTTTAAGAAGGTTTTATCTATACCTCTCTTGTATAGGGTTTGATCCTAGATAACATACTTAGCTACCTTTAGCTTCAAATTCCTTTTCTATTTTCTTGAGAGGTAATTTTGAAATTTCCCATAAGTAAGGAAATAAGCAATATTAGAGAACCATTTCTCTCATGGACTAATAGTTAATACTAATGATAGATCTTCACTTTCTTCTTCTTTCAAGTTTTCTTCCATCAACTTACAAAATCCTTTTCCTCTTACTAACTTAGTAGGATTTAATTCTAGGTCATACTCTTGTATGTTAGCTATCTAGTTGCCTCTCCTATTGCAGTCGAGATCTTGTTGGGTCAGTATACTTTTGATAGTTGGGTCTGGCATGTAAACCACAGAGTGTGAGTGAAGAATATAGAAATAGAAATATTTAACCACTCTGACCATTGTAAACACATGCTTTTCAATGGGAGATTAATGAATATTATGCTTCTTTAATGGTTTTCTCATGAAAGCAATAGGTTCCTAGACTTTATCTTTGTTCTCCTGTAATAGTATAGCATATGTGGTGTGTTTTGAAGCATAGCAATAAATAATTAAATCATTTTAAAGTATGGAGTGACCAAGATAGGAGATTTGAAAATTGCTTCTTTAATGTTTTCAAAATATTTCTTCCCATCTTCATTCCATTTAAGGCCTGGTTTCTCCTTCATCATATCTACAATATGTTTAGTAGTCTTAGAAAAATTTGGAACAAATTTTCTCAAGAAATTTACCTAGCCAAAGAAAGACTTCAGACCAGTTTGAGTTGAAGGAAGATTCAATTGCAAGATAGCTTTAACTTGGTCTGGATCTATTCTGATGCCTTCTTTAGGCACAATGTGGCCTAATATTTTTCCTTTTGTAATGGAAAAAATAGACTTTTTAGGATTCAAAGAAATGCCATGTTCTAGACACCTTTGTAGGACCCGCTCCATATCCTAGAAATGATCAACCCTTTTCTTAGAGAACACTGTCAAGTCATCAACTATAATTTTTTTCTAAAGGTCACCAAAAGATAAATCCATTGCACATTGAAATGTGGCTCCTACATTAATAATTCCAAATGGCATTTGGTTATAAGCAAATGTTCCCCAAGGTGTAGTAAGTGCAGTTTTATGTTGATCCTCTCTTGCTACACTGATTTGATTATATGCTAAAAATCCATCTAACATAGACATCCTCTTTGAGCCATCAACTATTTTCAAAATATGATCCAAGTTAGATAAAGGATAATTATCCTTTAGTGATGCTTGATTGAGATTCCTAAAATCAACACATATTTGAATCTTCCCATTTTTCTTGTGCATTGGCACAATATTAGCCACCCAAGTTGAATGATGTATAGGATATATGATCCTCACCGTAGGCATTTTTTCAATTTCCTTGAAGATGGCATCAGTTACCATGGGATTACAATTGCTTTTTTTTTTTAAGGTAGTTTTCCCTTCCTTGAGTGGTATATGATGCTAAAATTTACCATTCATAAAATTATTTAAATCATCATAACACCAGGCAAAGGCCTATTTATACTTGGTTAGCAAGGATATTAGTTTTTATTTTTCTTTTGGGAAACAACACATAGCGATATATACTATTTTGGGAGAAGCAAATTCTCCAATGTTCACTACTTCAAATCCATTAGAGTGCAACAAAATTACTCATCTTGAACTTCTTGATGGAACGGTCATGGTGATCAAATAAATATTCAAGAGAAACCAAACCTTTGGGTATTTTATTCCCTTTTAATTGAATAACTTTATCTTGGGGATCAGTTACATCGTCTGGGAAAAAATCATTACATTGATAGTCATTTGGACTTCAAAGAATATTTGAGCAAAAGCTCCAACATTTTCTAGGAAAGTTTGGATTTGCTTATAATTTTCAAAAACCTTCCAATGGTTGACATTATCAAGGACTCTTGGTTGATAATTTAACTCAATTCTATAGGATTTATCTTTGAATTCTGGATGTGGAAGGAGCAGATAAGTTGAAACTGCTAATGATTTGGCTTTCGTGTTAAGTCCCCTAGGAATGGCTTCAATTGAAAAAGTATCAAAGTTATTGATAAAATCCCAGACACGATTCCTGTAATGCTTTAGCCTTTCATTCTTAATAGTGAAGACACTTTTCACTTGATTAACAATGAGTTCAACATTCCCCCAAAACCTTTAGCATCTTAATTCACATACTCTTAGCCTCAATTAAAACCAAGAAAAGAGCTTCACATTCAATGGTATTATTAGTGTTATCAAATTCCAACTTATATGCAAAAGGGAACTTCTCACCAAAAGGGGAAATGAGGAAAAAACCTTCTCCTAAACTAGCGTGGGAGCAACTTCCTTCAAATTCCATTGTCCAAAGCTCAGATTTTGAATTTGAGTCATATAAAGCATTTCCATTTTCTTCACGAGAGAAAAGCATATAGTTCCCAAACTCATTCTATTCATATAATATTTGAGCTTTGGGGTCTTCAAACTTAAGTACTATTATCTTTTCTTTTTTTTTAGGTTCAAGACACTCCTCTTTACCAATAGGTATGGTGGCATATGACCAATCTAGTTGTATTTATCCACCCAAGTCTTTGCAAAAACATATGCTTAGAAGCATACCATAGCTAGCAGGTATGTCTACAACTAGTATGGTGAGTCTTAGTCGCTTATTAGGGTAAGTAGCAAGTGCTACTTGAGAATTCTTAATCTATCCTAGCAATGGAACTTTCTTGGAATCCATTAAGTAGCATTTTCCAATTTTTTTGGTCATTTCTAATCCCAAAGCTTTAGCAATTTGTGTAGGAATAACATTATCAGAGGCACCCAAATCAATGATGCAATTATTAACCTTGAATCCAGTAGCAAATAAAGAGAGATAGAAAGGGAATGGTTTCAAATTAGAGGCCAATGAAGAAGATGCTTTACTACAGGATACAACATTAGTAGCTAGATCTTGAGGCTTAACTATTGTTTCATCTAAGCTTGCATGCAATTTAGAATGCCCTAGCCTAACATATTCAATCAACTTGTCAAGTTCTTTAGGATTCATTTTTAAATATTCAGCTTGGGATACTTGAATTTTGGTAGATTTACAAAATTCTATGATATTAAAATATCCATATTGGCTTCTAGATGATGACACAGTGGGATTTCTTGAATAACTATTGACTACACTAGGTGAAGCATTTTTTCCCTTTGAGGCTGCACTAGCCTTTGTGAGTAAAATTTTTGGAGAATTAGGAATACCTTTTTGGTTGAAATGTTGTTGGTTTTGAGTAATAGCAGCACAAGTAGAATCATCTAAAGTGATGTATACATCTCCTCCTCAATCATCATTGAGTTCATATTCTAAATATCCATTTGTAGAGTCACCATATTGATTGGATGATGTGCCTTCCTTTGTAACCTCTTCTATGACTTCCTTAGTAGTGGTCAATTATATAAACCTATCCATCTTAGGACAATATGTACCATCATGATCCATTGTGATATGGACGAAACACACATTCTTCTTTTTGTTAGGATGAGGGGGTTCAATCGCCAACCTTTTTTGAGTTCGAGGAAAGGGAAAAGCTTTGTTCCCTGGTTGAAGATTGGATTTCCTAGGTATATCTTGATAAATCTAGTTACCCTTTGACATCTGCCTCCTAAGTGTAATTATATCATTAGCTAATCTTTGAATCATAAGATCAAAAGAAGTTCCAAAAAGTTCCTTACTATTATGCAACTCTTTTTTCCATTTTTTGAAAGAAATAAAACCATCCTCAACTTCCACGGCCAATGCTTATGCAGCTTCAAGATTATATTTTGGTTTTCTTTTCAGAAGAAGACCAATATCTGGATGTTTTGTGTTGATGAAGAAACATTTTTTATTTCTACAGAGGGTTTTTATCAACTATGATCTAATTTATTAGTCTATTAAATTTGGCTACAAAGTCTCTCATGGGTTCATTTTCCTCTTTTTTCAATTGAGTAACCTGATCTAGCAATGTTAACTTGTCATATGCACCTTTGAGTCTCGCCTCAAACTTGCTACACATAGTATCCCAATTGATGATGCATCCATGTGGCAATTGATAAAACCACTATTTCACTTCATTTATTAAGGATTCCATGAACAACCTAACATCAACATCTTCTTCTTGCACTATGAGAACACAACATGTAGCAAAAAGGCATCAATGCATTCTTCTAGTGAAATATTACCATCACCACTAAACTTGGGTAAATTCTTATGAGACCCTTTAGGCTGATCATGCAAGTTATTTCCTAACTACAATGGACCAAGAGTAGCACCCCAAGGGATAGGTTGTTGATTAACTATAGTAAGGGGAAAGTTAATTGTAACTGGTAAGGAAATCCCATGTAGAACAAGTATTTGAGGAATAGAGTAGTTTACAGTTGTTCTAGTAGGTGAGGCTGGTCAACTCCTAGCCCTTCACCTAGAGGGAATAATATAAGACAAAATATTTCTCTGTAAATTTTCAAAAATGAGGTTTGAGTTCCCTCTACTTCACTACCCTCTAGTAAATTTAATAAAATATAGGGTTGATGAATTAACTTATGATGTATTCCTAGATAAGGAAACCAACTTAACAATCTAATAAATTAACCAACAGCTTTGAATATCTATCTTTAAACAAGACCAATATCCTCTAATTTTTTTGGAGGTACAACTCCCTCATCAAGTTTGCAATGAATTAAAAGAACAAGGAAAGTAAAACACCATGTATTCTTTTAACCAGAAAGTAGGAAAGGTTAACACAATATTAGAAAATTCCAAGTACTAGGTGCTTGATCAATAATAAGAAATATTAGCACAAAGACTAATTAATTAGTAGAGATAAAACATCTACTCAATACCATATGAGAAATGAAACCAGATGTAATAATTTCACTTCTCATACCAAGATAGGATATGCAAGATATATTCTTTAATGCAAATATTTAAGAAACAGATAAGCTTAGCCAAATTGCACATAGAAAAAATGGTAATTCCATTCATCAATAGTATTGAGCAAAATTTTGTAGGATAATGTCTAGAGAGAATTTGAAAAACAAATACATCCTTAAATAGGAAAATGAGTTTTTCCTCTTCATTTTTATAGTCTGTTAATCAAAAGACACAAAATAAATCAAGAAGAGATAGGTCACTATGATGGTGTTGCTTCATTTCTAGTCTCCTAGTTTGAAAAAGGTCTCTTTTGACATTCTTGTAAAGTCTTCAGGGCATGCATTAGGTCTTTCTGTTGAGGGATAGCTACATTTTCATTCTCACCTTCCATGTCAGATGAGTATCTTTGGTTGTTTCTAGGCATTTCTCACAAAATTTCAAGTGATCAATGGCCTGAGATGATACCAAGTGTAATTCACTTAGCTTTTGTAAATGTTCAACATTAGGAGTGGGTATATAAAGAGCTTCTTTAACCATTTTCTAGAAATCAGCAGTTAAACTCTAATGTCTACATTATCTTTGATCCCATTTTTATCCTACAATGGACCAGGGGCTATCAGAGTGTTCAATGCTTCATCTAAAATAAAATCACAATCATTTATGACCTCTTTGAGCTTATGTAAAAATTTCTTGGTGACCTATGATTTCCATTCCACTCCTTTAGCCCATGACAGGAAGCGAGTATCTAAAGCATTACATATTATTTAATTTGTGACCAAATTTTCCATATTTGAGCCCATCAAGAGTTTCAATTCAATCTAATAATTAACCCATAATTTCTCTTCCTTATCAATACCAATGATATCATCTCCAAAAGTAGCTCTAAAAGTTTTTGCTTGTTGGAAATGTTTTAAAGACTCATAAATAAAAAAGTTTCCCTTCTTGATAAGGGAATCATTCTAGTCATATATAGCCTGGCTCAGACTCAAACTATTTTTTATTTTTGTTATGGCTTCTTTTCCAGCCGCAATGAGAGATTCAATAGAAGCCTTTGCTTGAGAAATGGGTTCAGGGAAAACCTCAAAAATGGATTTCAAACAAGTAGTCAAGTTTTGAACCTAAGGTTTCAACTCATCCTTGTTTTCTTTATCATTCTTTGATATTTCCACCATTCTAGAAGCCAAAACCTAGAAAATTTGAACATCTCCATCTCTAGTAGGAGCTCTAAGGTTGTACAAACCCCAACCTTGGTGCCTGCAAAACAAAGAGAATAAACACCTCAAGTTAGATATTGCAAGCCAAAACAAGGATTCCCCATGAAATCCATTTACAAATTCAAAATAGGAAAGAAAATAATGAAGAACACAATATAAATGATAAACTAGATTGAATCCTAATTTAAATATGCAAACTCATAATGCCATGGGGGAATTGGTTCTAATTCGATGTGAAAATTGGCCCTTTCCCAATTCCTATGATGCAAGCTTCGAATGTTGAAGAGATCGATCCACTTAGTTGGTGAAGAATGAAGACTCCAAGCCAAAAATATGAAAAACCTAGCTATGACTCAATGATAATGGATGAAATTCAAGAGATATTTGAGCGTGGTAACTTTGCTTGGATTGTGGGTGATGAAATGAAGATATGAGCCCTTTATTTATAGAATTTCAAGATGGATGAATGTCCAAATTTGAACAATGTGGGACTAACATTCATCCAATGATATGATGCCACTTGTCAATCTATGAATTGATGATGGATGTGCAATATTTGGGGTTTGTGCCAATAAATGCCAATATTTGAAATTCAAATTTGTTGAAATGACATGTAAGAGGGAAGGGAAAATGCAATAAATGCCACTTGGCTGAAGGCAAAGGACATGTAGGATGAATTTATTTCCTTGTTGGATGTACATGTTGACTTGGAATTTTTGAATTCAAATTGAGAGAATATTCCAAAAGATGCCTTGTGAGGAAAATAGAGACTTAATAAATGAATTAAATCTATTTTCATGTGCAACTTGCATTATCTAGAGGATAGGACATGAGATGAGATTAAATTAATCAAGGGTTAATTAATTTAATGAGAGAGGCTAGATGATGTGACCTATTTGACTCAAATTTATGGATTTATTTAAATCAAATAAGAGAGGAATATGACAAGAGATTAATTAAATAAGGATTTTGATTTATTTAATTAAAAGAGATGGTGTTAGATTAAATCAAATAAGGTTTTAATTTATTTAATTTAATAGATAGAATTTATAAATTTGATCAAATAAATAGATTATTTATATTAAATAGGGATAATTAGATCAGATGGATTGATTTAATTAACAAGAGAGAGACTTAATTAGACAAAATGATTTATTTAATTAAGAGACAAATATTGATGAATTTAGTCAGATAGGGGAATTTGATTAAATGGTTAGACCGAGGGATGATTCAGGAAGAAATGATGTTAGTAAGTCAGGATCAAATGCACGATGTCAATTAGTATATTTTACATGTCTACATTTTGCCCCTCTTTGAAGCAATGCACTCGTTGTGTTGGTTCAAAGAATAACCGATCTCAATCAAAGCCAAAAAAAATGATATTTAAAAACTTTCCCCACTACTATATGGAAAGAGAAAACATAGCATTATAATGCCCCCTCAAGAGATCGGACAAAAAATTTAATTTTTTGAGTGATCTCGCGAAAAAAGGTGACAAAGTACCTGGCAGGTCCGAAAGGGGTCCGGGAGGCTGAAAAACATGTCTAAACATAATAAACAATGAAAAACAAGCCTCAAAAGGACAAAAATAGGTTCAAGGGTCCAAAACCCTAGCAGGACAGCCATTTAGGGTTAAAAAACCCTAATTTTTAAGCTTAAGAGGGGCCCGAGGGGTCACTTTCAAGTCATTTTCACACACCTCCGCTAGCAACCTTGAGATTTGAGCTCTGACCCTCCGATGATATGGCACAATGATAGCTTCCTCTACACATCACTGATCAAGTTCAGACATACTAGCAACCACTTGGCATCGAGGCATCGGTATGTGACCCTTACACAACATTAGTTTTTTCATTTAATGTCATAATTAATGCTTTAAAAGGGGAGATCACCTCCAACAATGCTATATAGCACCACTCGAAATTTAAACCACACTGTGCAGTGTCATTTTATGCCGCAGCGGTGTTGTTTTATGCCACAGCGACGCAGTTCAAAGTTTATAAACTTTGATGCTGGGCTTGGGCTCGATGGTCTTATTTGGGTAAAGTGCACCACAGAGGCGCCCTTTTCACCCAAACTATGACATTGGGAGGGAAAGTGCGCCGCGGTGGTGCACTTTTGCTCTTTTTTGGGCTCAAGCATCGGAGCTTTAGTAAAATCAATCTGCGACGCCATCACAAACTACACCACTGGGGACAAGCTTGGAGCGTTCGATCATGAATTTTTGAAAAATGTTAACACATTGACCTTTCTTGATGTAGGATGTGGCAAGGGAGCTCTACTCTCAGGAGCACTGATCGCGAGACTTGGCAAGCGTCCTACGGGACTTGAGCAACTGGGACTAGGATTGATAGGAAGCTGCAGGATTATGGCACATTATGTATGTGGCACCTATGCGTACTCACATAGGGATGCTATCAGTGCTGGCTGAGAGATGGCACAGTGAGACATCATTGTTTCATCTCCCTACTAGCGAGGTCACTGTCACTCTAGAGGACATTTGGTACATTTTACAATTGCCTATTCACGGTCGATAGGAAATCTTTGATATGGATGAGGGACGCAAGTCCTGCATCAGATTCCTTGCCACATGAGACATCATCTACTGCTAGGGATAGATTGAGATGGAGAGATACAGGGTTATAGCACCTCCTTTTTGTTGGGTGGTTGCAGCTATTATTTCGGGTCTCATTGCCCTAGACCGACGAGGGTGATATTTCAGTCCCAGCTGGGGGTATTGCTAGGAGCGGATGGTCTAAGACAAGATTGTTCACTTCACATGGGGGTTTGTCCTTCTGGCTTCACTCTACAGAGACTTGCATGAGTACATGTATATGGACGGTAGAGCATTGGGGGTTGGAGTGACATTACTTCATGTCTGGGGGTAGGAGCACATTTCTGTGCTATGACCGCATGTCATTCTAGTTCTGATGGGGGTAGATAATGCCCTCATGGCATGATACAGAGCCATTGTGTCCTTTACACACATTGGAGAGCACAGGATCCCCTACTACATGCGGGTCTTGGATGAGATGCTTGTTTTCACTTGGAGACCGTACCCTAGTCAGCTTAGATGGGCCGATGATGCTAATCAGCTCTTTTATTGCCACCAAGACTGATACATGCAGGGGCAAGAGCACATGACGATTGAGAGGTACCTACCTAGGAACTTACAATGCTAATTCAGAGAGCTGCAAGATCGGCTAGATGATAGCTATGTAGCCATCTTTGCTCGCAACATGACACAGATATCATGGGGACATGGCATTCCCTCTTCAGAGGTAGTTGATAGCTTTAGGCACTTGGTAGCTCTACCATGGGCTTATGATTATGGCCTAGTAGATTCAGGCACTACTTAGGCCTATAGGGACTGGTTCAAACCTCCACTTCGATTGACCATTCTAGGTGAGGATCCAAATCCATGCAGAGTTAGAGGCAGAGGGAGAGGACGGGGCAAGGACCAAGGGTTGAGATTCGACAGGATCCACTAGTTGCACCCCCAGTCTTGCCAGGTTAGGGGGATATTCACATGTAGGATTAACAGTAGGATCCACCAGTCCCACCACCACGAGCTGAGGGTGAGGATCATCCTTACGTGTAGCCACAGGTACGGCCAACAAGACAGGAAGACACATGGAACTCCTTGATTTTGCAGCTGTAGGCCTAGGTTCAGGCAGTGATAGTGGAGAGAGACCAGGCGAGGGCTGAGAGAGAGTAGCTCAGGGCCAAGAGGGATTAGGCCATGCAGCAAAGATAGGCTGTGGAGCTACAGGAAGCTACAGAGCTAGGCTGCAGACAATAGATCGAGAGTATGACAACCTCCTCCTCCTAGGGTACAGTGCCAGTACAATCCTATAGAGATGCCATCTGAGAGGTAGAGTACTATTGATGGGATTATCATGAGGCCGTACCCAGAGCAGAGTGGGTCCTAGAGTATTCAAAGCGGGCCAGCTAGAGACCACCAGAGGGTCACGGTGATGGGGGTGAGGGCACCATCCACTGAGATTGAGCTTGATCGAGATGATACATACTTTTTGTGTTGTATGGGCTCATTTTTGATAGCCTGATGGGCATTTTGTACTGATTGACATATATGTATAGTGATCCGATTTATTCTTTGTACTATGGCAGTGACATTATTAATGATATATATATATATATATGAGCTGATTTTGATGTGATGAAATGTGTACTTTTTATCCATAAATGTATAATTTTACTTCTATATGTTATGGATTCCTTTATTTCTAATTATTTTTATGCATTGATTATGACTATGATATGATGTGTAATGATGTTATCTATATGATGATTTATTTTATTCCAATGTGATATGTGATATGGATTTTAATATGTAAAATGATATCATCCATGGTATATGCAATGATGTGTGAAAAATTCTTATATATGACATGATTTATGGATGGATGTAATATGAATGCGATGATCGTAATATGATGCTAATGAAATGGTGTTAATGCATAATGAGATGGTTTAATAAGATGCTTAGAATAACAAATGTTATTATCCTAAACGTAATTAATGATGATGTATGTGATGCAATGACATGTTAATGCAAAGTGATATGCCGATGTGTGAAGTGGTGAGATGATATTATGATGTTGTGCAAGTATGTGTGCCTAATGAATTAAATGCTTATATACTTATTGATTATGCAAAAAATGATTATGAAATGATTCTACAGATGTTATGTGATGATTTAGATGATAGATGGTGATAGGAAATGGTTATGAAATGAAAATGAATGATTATTGCAATGATTGATATAATGCCATGAGATGCAAGGTAGTGGGTGAAATGCAATGTTGTGTATGCATCTATCTATGAAGAATGTTTATGATAACGCATTTATATGATGATAAAAATGCAATGCGTATGCTTCCTATATGATATGTTTATGAAAATATGCTTATGATTCCTATGTGATATGTTTATGTGATATGCTTAATGATTTGTGGATGCAGAATCGGTGATGATGATGGCAATGATGAACAATTGTCATAGTACCTTGTTAGTGTAGTTAGTAAGAAAAGAAGAAGCCATTTCAACAAGACACAAGATGATGCAACTGATAATGATGGTGATGATGATTACTTACCAAGGAATTGGGATTTTCAAAGGGCCAAATTTTCTTATGTTTGATAACACATGTGGTATAATGTATCAAGGTATAGAAAACCAGGATGGCATTGTACCCAATGAGATGAAATTTGATTTGACAAGTAGATAGGATTATTCTTGTCCACACCTGACATACGGAAACCTTGCTAAGATGCACTTCAGAAGTTCCAGACACCTCAGACCAAAACACGGAAAGGGAAACCTATCCCTGCAATAGTCAACAGGTTTCCCTAGACCTCTTCCATACATACCTAACAAAGCAAGTATTCGCCAAGGTTATATTACAAGAACGTCCAGCAAGCATAGCAGAAAAAAGATAATGATCATTGCCCCATTCCTATTTCTCTAAATCCTCTATTTGGATATCATCAAGATGTCCTTGGAATAAGTGCAAAATAATATAATTCGAAAGATAAAGACCAAGTAAACAAACAAACTGATGCTCTTCAATACTGTTAATGGAAAAAGAATGTGTTTTCTAAGGATGATAACCAAAACTTATTGCCAAAAGATAATGCCCATTGTAGGAAGGATTCATCCTGGGACATGTTAGTGGATGGCGGCATGTCATTTTGTTTATCAAAAATTCTCTAAGGGATGATTGATATGGCACTGACTAGATGATGAGTTACCAATACGAAGAGAAGACCAACTTGTTTACACACTGACTTAGACATAAGACTTGATGTTTGGAGTTTTACTTTTAATCGGCTAGACTTGTTTTCAACTATTTTACCAAAGGTTGATGATGACGATTAGTTTATTATAAGTGGTGTTATTTTGGGTGCAAGCAAGATGAGATGGATGAATTTTTCAAATATTTGGATGTTTTTGGAATTTTGAAATGTTTTGAGGCTATATTTGGTATTTTTTTGAGGTTTTACAAATGTTTTGATTTTTGATTTTTCAAATTTTTTTGGGATTTTCTAAGAATTTAACCAAGAAACTAACCTAAAGACCTATCCTAGGGGCCTCGGGGGCTAATCAACAGATTAGCCTTACCTACGTTATACACGCAGAGACCACGTAGTTCGATTGACGACTTGACTGATTTACAGATGACGATATACATGATGAGATGTCAGCTTATTATGATGGACTCCTAAATGACTGACCTAAGTGTCTCGGGGGATGATCAAAGATCAACCTTGCCTACGTTCAAGCTTAGAGATGACGAAGTTTGACAAGACGACTCTATTTTTTGACTTTTTGACCTATTTTTGGATGTCGGTGGGTGGGTCGGTGCAGTGTTTGATGGTATCTGTAGGTTTCCACTTGCTTTTGTATGAAAAATGCTTGTTGTTGATCTTGTTGTTGTTGCGCTAAGATTTATTCTTGTTTTTGCACTTGTTACTATTCCAACAATGCTTGTTGTGCTTGTTGTTGTTGCGCTAAAATTTGTTATTGTTGTTGCGATTGTTGTTGTTCCAACAACACTTGTTGTTGGGATGCTAATTTTTCTGCTTCTTGCTGCTCTTGGTATTGCTTTAATTCTTATTGATATTCCTGCAATTGCACTACTTGTCTTTGTGCAAGAAGTTGTGCTTGATATTGAGCTTGTTGTGCTTGATATTGGGATTGCACATGTGTTTCTTGTTGTTGTAATAGAATTTGTCCTTGAATGGCCCTTTGTGCTTGCAATGCTTGTGCAGCTTGTGTAGCTTGAGTGGCTTATTTTTGTTGTTGTTGCAATAACACTTGGGCTTGTTGCACTTGTAAGGTGACTTGAGCAGCTTAGGTGGCTTGCGCAGTTTGAGCAACTTGTTGAGTGGCTAGTTGTTCGGCTTTTTGTTTTTGAACCTATTGGTATCCTCTTTGGAAAGAAGGTTGCAATGCCATGTCATATTGGCTTGATGTGGTGAAAGCTAGTGGTGGTGGAGGTGATGGTGGATTTGGAATAGTGTTTGTGAAGGTGGTGTTGATGTTTTGTGTGATGGATGGTGCTATTGATGTGATTGGTCCTTGAGAGACCATGCTTTGTGATGCTAAGGGGGTGTTTGATGATGTTTCCATTGCTTGTGTGTTTGACGTTTGTTGTTATGATATCAACAACAACTTTTGAGTGTTTGGCATAGTGCTTTGATTGATATTTGGGATAGCAGTTTGATTGATATTTGGTAGAGGGGGAAGCCCTAAACTGAGGAGTGGTGTGGATGATAATGGTAATGGTAAAAGTGGTGGAAGTGTAAGAGGTGTGAGTTGTTGCAAGAATTTCATTATGTCAAATATACCCCCTAGTCTGAACATATCTCCCTCTTCTTGTGAATTTGTGAGAAGAGGTGTTTGAGGTGTCAAATGAAAAAATGATGATGATGGATCATGATGGAATGTAAGAAGAACATTTTTGTGTAATGGGTTTTGGGGTATGTTTTGTTCCAAGGTGGTGTTTGTATCCAAATTTTGATTATTAAAAAGGGGATGTGCTTGAACAACATTGAGAAATGTATTTCCCTTGTTAACATTGGGTTGTGTTGGAGCCAACGATGTTGTGATTTGAGGAATGTTTTGCATGATGTTTTGGGATGGGGGTGTAGATGAAATGGGGATGGTGGATGAGATTGGGGGAAATGATGTTTCTACTATGGTAGTCACATCAAAATCAAAATGTAACTTCGCCCCTTGCTTTGCTAGCTCAAGCATGTATAACGAAGGGTTAAGTCTCATCATAATGTTGATGATTATATGGTTGTCTAGATTTTGGAGAGTTTCAGTCATTTCCTCGTGAGACATTCCAAAAGAAAGGTCCTCTCCTTGTTTTTCTTCTTGCAGATTTTGCGATGATGAGAGGGTCAACAGATTACTTGATTCAACGTGATTCATTTCTGTGTTTGTTTGGCTAAGATCACTTGAAGCGGGTGTTTCTTTGTTGGCTTCCATACTCTTCTTGTATTGAGATCTAGTTAGAACCATAAAAGAAGGATCAATCTTTGAGAATATGGGAGATGAATCCCTTGATTCTTTGGATTGATCTTTATTTTATGCCCCAAAGTAGAAAATTTTAGGATGCCTTGAGGATCAAAGGTGATGATATGATGATGATGTTAGGGATGGATGATACGGATGTTTTTGGATTTTAATAAATCTTGAATGAGATACTAGGATTTTAGGACTTGCAGATTTTGATTTTGATTTTTTTTTTGGATTTGAGATTTCGTCCTTGATTTTGATTTTGATTTTTGATTTGGATTTTGAACAAAAAAACCCTAATATGTTGGATGATGATCTAAGGGATAGCTTTGTTCAAAGGATGATGATTTGAGTATGTGTGAGGAGAAGGATGCATCTACCCATACCTATTCAAACAAGATAATCATTTCACTAAGTATATGAAGAAGGATTCATCAACATATACTAAGCTAGACAAGATGATTTGGATAACTTTGACTAAGCATATGAAAAAGGATGCATCTACACATGCCTAGCCAAAGGTGATTTTGATAATGTTTTCAAGGATTTAGTCTCAATCATTTGGATGATTTTGATTTTTCCACAAAGCCTAGTATTAAGGATGATTTCAAGATTTTCCAAAAGGTGATGGTGAGATGAATTTTGTTTTGATGTGTTTTGGAGAATGGATGAAAAAGATTTTGATTTGCTTTGATCCTAAGATGAACCTAAAAAGGACACTTTGTTTTCCTAGACCTAGGTATTGAAGAGCATGCAAATGCTTCCTAAAGACCTTTGTGACCAAGAAATGATTTCATTTGAACATTGATTTTTGGATTTCCAACCAATGATTTTTTGCTTTTGGGGTTATGAGTCTTCAACACATATGAAAGTTCATTTTTCTTAGCTTTGCTTAATGTCTTTATTTTACCAAAAAAACTTTCTTCAATTAGGTTTTTAAACTAATATGTCCAATGTCTTAATTCTTCAAACCCCACAAGATATGTTATGTGGAAATCCAACGAACTTAAGGCAAGGGTTTTCCTATTGTTTAGTTAAGGAGACAAATCAAGATATAATCCAATGTTTAGAAACCTGTAAGGATGTGAATCCCAAGGGAAAGCAATAACATATGGATTGAGTCAATTGTATTTTTTTACAAAAGGGTTTGAAATTTGGATGAGGTTCAAGTGTTTGTTTCCATAATGTTTTCGATCAAGCAATGAATTTTGTAACCTAAGAATAAGTACAATCCTATGGATGTGTAAGACAATATTTGTTGGATTCCCACTTGGACAAGTTTGCTATGCGTATCTCTAGCGAATGGTTAGATGCTTGACCCCACTGGCTCCCCTCCATGACACTCACTTATACGAGGAAGCCAAGCATCAACACCAATGAAAATCCCATGGCATGTTTTCCATTTCCGCTAGAAGACCGTAAAAGTGTGGGGTGGCTTGAGAATGACCGTTCTTGCACCAACAAATAGATTAAAGGATTTTGGAAAATTCTAGCACATGGGTTTTAATAAGGACTTTCCGTTCGTGGAGAATGATCCATATGAAAATAGTCCCCTTTCGGATCCATCTTGTTGAAATCAACCGCGTGATATTGGCATTTCTTCCAATATCCACATTTATATCCCAGTTGGAAATACTCTTGGCTTTAGAGTGTTATCGATTGAGTCATTCCCTTCGGTGAGTACTTTTTCCCCAAGGCAGGCCCTCTAGGATAAACAAAATCGAATGAAGAACAATATTTGTAACTTGATCAATCCTTGTTGGCAACAAGGAGACAGAATATATGCAACAATGCCCCCACTCACACTCGCACAAGATGTTCAATTTTAAACCCAAATCAAAGTGTGGAGGTGATTGCTTTGTCTCACCCTAAAGTCATGAAAAAGGCCTTTTGATTCTCAAGATTGCTATAAAGTGCAAGAGAAGCACATACGTCCTTTTTCAATGGATTTAGTTTAAGTAAGCCCTCACAAAAAAAACAAAGTTACACTTGTTCTTTTAAAATCCCCAAAGCAAAATGTGAGTTCATTTTAGAGCACCAAACGACAAGTGTAAGACATTTTGTTCAATTTGTTAATCCATGAAACAAAATCTAGTAATTTTTGATCCTAAGGTTCGTTTTAGCCCCTTTGCAAGAAATAAACAAGAAGATTCTTTTTAAACCCAAAGGAAGATTAGTGTCCTAAGAAAGAAGAGATAACAAATTCTTAAAGAAGTGTTAAACAAACACTAAAGTGTTTAAAAACACTTTGATTGGACAAAATCTCATCATCATGCTCCTTCTTCCCTTGTTTTCGATTTCCAACCTTCAAGTGAGAAAAACTAGTCAGATTCTAGAAAATACATAAGTTAAAAACCAGAAAATAGAACATAAATTAATCATAAATCAAAAGCACGTGCTAAAATTCAATTTTTCCATTTTTACTATCTCCTAGTGTCATAACTCACAATGGTATCACAGTTTGGTCTCTCAGCAGTGCCCTCATAGGGCTGCTTACCAGTCAACGACGCTATGTGTCAGGACAGAGAGCTCGATTGTGTTGCTCTTTTCACCCCGCGTCGTAGTTTGTGTCCAATGTCAGAGTTTGATATTTTTTTGAAAATTTATGGAGATCAGTGAGTCCAGTGGTAGAGTTTTTCTTTTAAGTGGTGCCCTATAGCAATGCTCACGAGCCCGTTGTACCAAAACAGCGATGTTGAGCTCCCAACGTTGGAATTTCCTATGTGTGAATGAAAACACAAAAATTTCAAGAAAATATTAGAAATAATGATATCATGCCCTCCTTCTAGCACCAAATGTGTGAACCCCAACCTTGTTTCCTGCAAAACAAATAGAATAAACACCTCAAGTTAGATATTGCAAGCCAAAACAAGAATTCCCTATGAAATCCATTTACAAATTCAAAATAGGAAAGAAAACAATAAAGAACACAATATAAATGATAAACTAGATTGAATCCTAATTTAAATATGCAAACTCATAATCCCATGGGGGAATTGGTGCCAATTCGATGTGAAAATTGGCCCTTTCCCAATTCCTATGATGCAAGCTTCGAATGTTGAAGAGATTGATCCACTTAGTTGGTGAAGAATGAAGACTCCAAGCCAAAAATATGCAAAACCTAGCTATGACTCAATGATAATGGATGAAATTCAAGAGATATCTGAGCATGGTAACTTTGCTTGGATTGTGGATGATGAAATGAAGATATAAGCCCTTTATTTATAGAATTTCAAGATGGATGAATGTCCAAATTTGAACAATTTGGGACTAACATTCATCCAATGATATGATGCCACTTGTCAATCTATGAATGGATGATGGATGTGCAAGATTTGGGGTTTGTGCCAACAAATGCCAATATTTGAAATTCAAATTTGTTGAAATGACATGTAAGAGGGAAGGGAAAATGCAATAAATGCCACTTGGCTGAAGGCAAAGGACATGTAAGATGAATTTATTTCCTTGTTGGATGTACATGTTGACTTGGAATTTTTGAATTCAAATTGAGAGAATATTCCAAAAGATGCCTTGTGAGGAAAATAGAGACTTAATAAATGAATTAAATCTATTTTCATGTGCAACTTGCATTATCTAGAGGATAGGACATGAGATGAGATTAAATTAATCAAGGGTTAATTAATTTAATGAGAGAGGTTAGATGATACGACCTATTTGACTCAAATTTATGGATTTATTTAAATCAAATAAGAGAGGAATATGACAAGAGATTAATTAAATAAGGATTTTGATTTATTTAATTAAAAGAGATGGTGTTAGATTAAATCAAATAAGGTTTTAATTTATTTAATTTAATGGATAGAATTTAGAGATTTAATCATATAAATGGATTATTTAATTAAATAGGGATAATTAGATCAAATGGATTGATTTAATTAACACAAGAGAGAGACTTAATTAGACAAAACAATTTATTTAATTAAGAGATGAATATTGATGAATTTAGTAAGATGGGGGAATTTGATTAAATGGTTAGATCGAAGGATGATTCAAGAAGAAATAATGTTAGTAAGTCAGGATCAAATGCATGATGTTAATCAGTATATTTTACGTGTCTATAAAGGTCAACCCTATTCACCTAAAAATCACCCACTACTACTTGTGAAGCATCTTTTTGCATAGATGGGTGTCCAATTTCTAGTTGAAGTGTTCCTAATTTAGTATTATCTATAAGCCTAGTGGTGGTTTTCAGCTTCTTAGGCTTAGGAGTTGAAGTTACTTGTAGAAACTGACTTACCAAGTCTTGCTTAGGAAGGCTTGATTGTATGGATTTCCTTTTCCTAGATACGGAATCTTCTAGGCATGCTAGGGTTGTTGTAATCTTAGTTGCCTTGAAGCCTAGGGATGCAAATAGAGTTCGAGTAACTAGAGGAGTCTCTTTTGTAGGCATAGTTGTTCTTGGCTTTTGAGAAGGGTTTATCTCTCTAACAAGTGAGTCATCCTAAGACAAAGGATAATCAACATTTAAACCTTCTAACCCTTCTTCCTCTTCTTCTTCTTCATTCCATTTTTCTAGGATAGGTAAATTCAAAATATCATCTCCACAATTTTGTGAGTATACGTTCCTATCTTGTGGGTCCTCATCACCACCCCCCGGATCACCTATTGTTAAAGACTGGGGGACATTACTAGTTGACTGTCTACTAGCAAAAGCTTGGGAAGTACCTTTAGTAGCCCATGAATCTTTTGATCTGGTACAAGGGTGTATTGTTTAGTTTTCTTCTTGGTTACCCATTCCCTAGTTCTTTCATAACATCAATAGTTCTCACCTTAATAGTTTATTTTTCCTTAAAGTTCCAATTCATGGCAGGGATGGGATTGATTTCTATGAGTTCAATATATATTAGGTCAATCATATCAGACCCATCTTCAATAACATCTCTCAAATCGCACTTCAAATCATAAATAACAATTTTTTCTACTCTCAACCTCATCTAGCTTCTCCTTCTTACCTCATATTCATCAAAACAATCAGCCCAATAGTCTTCAAGGTTGGGTTGGTGATTGAAATAAGGACCTAATTTCAAGTTTTTGTTTACATAGTCCTTTAGGTCAAAAGGAAAATACTCATCATATGAGGGAATATTATACTTGGATAGCTCTGCCTCGATGTTCAAGGCATTAGACATAGATTGTTAGTTGTATGCACCAAATCCAAATGGAAAATTAATGGTAAGTCTCTTTTTGCCTTGACATAATCTATTAACATCGGCTAATTTCCTATTGACCTCAATAACTATCCATTTATCTTTAGGGTACTTGGGCAGTTTAATCAGAAATCCTGCATATCCACCCACTCTTATATAAAAAAACCTTTGAAATTGAATAAAATGACAACCATAGAAATTCACAAGCTATATGGCCTTTGGAGACAATCTCATTTTTGGACGCCCCTACAATTTTCTAACCATCATCATGGTGAAAGTATCAACAATTCTCTTGAAATGAAAGAAACTTTTATGAAGTTGAATCTTATCAATGTAATCATAGATTGGTAATTTCTTTGGCAATAAATCACTTGGCCTTAATCCGAGCTAGGGTCGAGTACTCACAAGGGAATATATTAAGTAAGATAACATGAAGAAAAATCTATTCAAGACAAAGAGTGACATCAATTCATGTATCCCATCACTAATGATTTTATCCCAATCCAAAAATTATTCTCCACTTAGCATAATCTAGGAGAAGAAATACATCCACTCCTAGAAACTTTGGACATTCTCATTTCCCCTAACTCTATGTAACAACACAACAATGTTAGCTACTTCATTTATCAAGTGGTTTTTGTGCAGGTTGCGAGGAAACTAGGATTTACCCTTCTTGGGATTAACTAACCAATTCTTTGTTATCACATTCTTCTAAACCCCTTTCTTGGCTTTGAATTCAATCTAAGAATTGGTCATGTCCATTGGTGAATATTATTCCCTCTCTAGAGTCCTTGAACATGACATGAATGTAGACCTTTGAATTTTTAGAACCAGCCTATTGTCTTCTATTCTAACATCTCATTTTTGTGAGTTGTAATTCCTGATGCATTCCAATACTAATTTAGGACATTTCATGGAAATCGGGAATGCGACAACCTCAATCAATCCACTACCCATTGCCATCTCAATGATAGGTGGGGGATTGGATTGGTTAAATTTGTTTCTTATTTCATCTAGGTTAACAAGCCCCTCATAGGTTAAATCAGAGACATATTCATAAGCAGCAGATTTAACCCTCGCCATGAAAAATTATAGATTTCAACAATATACTTCTTGAATGCAAAACAATTTAGAAAATAAGATGCAATGGATAATTGGAAATACCTTTGATGGTGATCTTTGTAATTCAAATTGTACACTTCTTCCATCTCTTCTCCAAATATTGCAAAGACAAGAATTTTTTCTCGTTCTGCTATTTTATTAACAACAACATGGAAAAACATGGGGGGAGATGTGAATTAATGTCCCAATTTAGAATTATGGCATGTGGTAGTTGTCACTATCAATATTCACCATATAGCCATCTTTTAAAAAATTGAAAACAAACATCTATGGGTGGTTTGAAAAAGCTTTGCAGAACTTTACAAATATGTGCCCAAGTTCGAGCAGGATCAAAAAAGACTACCTAGGCTCATAACCAACACACAAGGATAAGGTTTGACCAAGTACATAAAACACTACCCAATGTAACATTTAAAAGAAATAAAAGGGGGACCTCAGGTGGCAAGGTGAGTAGTTCAAAAAACTATGAAAAACCCCACCCTCAGAGTTAGTATGATGACATAAAAGACCACCCGTGTTTAAATAAAAGGTTATATGGGTTAGCAGAAAACTTAATGAGATGGGGAATAAAACAATGGTAACAACGTGGAAAACCCGACATGGGAAAAACCACGATGACAAACCCTGCTTGAGGCTACTACTCAAATCCAGGGTCACAATAAAAATCTATGTTACAATGCTTTTACGGCTACAACCCATGATGCAACAACACTTTAATTTAGAAGCCACAACTTCATGGAGACTACAATCCCTTGATCTGAGCCACAACTCAATACAACATTAAAAATACATATATGCATACAATTTGGTTCTACACAACCTATAATGCATCATTACATTAAGTACATTGTTGCTTTCACTACAACACAGACTCTGCTACTAAAACTACACAATGAGTAGAACATACCTCTACTTTGCACTTTGCTCTACTCTGCAAAACACTTTCTTCCCTTTTTGTAGTGTCTCACACTTCTACACTCTCTTGAATGCCAACCTAGATGATGTTGTCTTTTATAGTTTAGGACTTTACAAATTCATTCTCTATCTACTGCACATCTCTCTATTTTTCACAAACACACAAAACACAATTCCTATCTCTACAACATACTTCTCTCTTAGATGTTACACTATACAACACTCCTTACAACTACAAGCTATTCTCTATATTTGTGCACACTTACTACAACCATCTAACATTGATAATATTTGATTGTATTATATCTCCATCGACCTGCAATCTCTACCTCGAGATTCTCTCAACCATCTAGATCATCTCTAGTTTACTATTAGAGTTTTCTTCATATCCTAACTTCACCAACAAGATACCTATACATCAAGCTACATGCCATTATCTAGCTCATCATAAAGAAATATGATAAGGTTTATCAGATATCACCATACCTCTACATCAAGGCACACAACATTTAATTCTCATATAGATAATTTTCCTTCATTCATTCTCTGTCAAACCCTAGGATCAAATTATGCATTCAATGTATTCTCTTGTTCATTCAATCTGATTCAATTTTCAAATCTTTTGCAAACTGTGTTGTTGCTTAAAAGATCAAATATTCACTGACATTGGTCACATGTGTAGTTGGACCAATTAATTCCTTCCTCTATGTCAGTTACAAAATGAAACCCTTGTTCACACTATTAGAAATATAAAATTTAGAACCTCATGTCAGAGGTTATGAACTTTTGAAAACCTACTACATAGCAATAACAAAGAGAGCCTTCATCCTTATCACTCCATTAGCTAAGTCACCAAGTTAGAAGGTTACAAAACTTGAGAACCCCATGAAATATGTTAGGAAATCTTGGAATCCCATGACTTAAGAAATATTATGGCTGCTAAATATTTTTTGGGCCAAGAAACATAGGGCAAAGGGGCCGGCCATACCCATGAATTCAAAGAAATAAGTTGTAACTTATGTGACCTGCAACCATTGATACATAGTTAACAACAAAATAGAATTTTTGTACATGACACCATGTGACTGTAAACACATTAGGGTTTATCTATAAACCCTAATATCACTTGAGAATAGAATTCATTCATTTTTTGGGATTTCCATCACTTTCTCAACTTGCAAAGCACATGACTAGAATGCTCATGAAAATCTCACTATGAATCTACCACTCAATTCACCATCAGAACCATTGCTTGCTCATCCATGTTCTATCATCATGCCAACAAACTTCTTTGCCTGATTTTCTATTTTAACATCAAGGACAACAATATGCACTTTAGCATAGGATCAACACAATTCTCCTTTGATCCCCTTTTGACATCAATGACAACATATTCCAACAATTCCATGATCTTGCATTCTCCATTTACCATCACTACTTTAAAACGTGGCCATTAGATAAACAGTCTTTAAATCTCCACCATTTATCTTATTGTTCATTGAAATCACACCCATCATGTATAACCATACTACTCATGACATTCAAATTCATTTTTATGATGCAGTCACCACCATTTGATCGCATGTCTTGAATATTTGTCCTTCATCACATATCATTGTAATACTTAAAACTTCTACATCCATTTCTATGATGCAAAGATTCATAAAGATGATCATCTAATCTCTTAACTTTTATCCCAGACCATAGATCTCTTTCCCTCAAGAACCAAATCCATTATGTATCATTCATTTTCTATGAGCACCACCATTCCCTTTCATGTTTAATCAAGATGCATCAATCATAGTTGGATTAGCCACTAGTCAATTTGTTTCATCCCTCACTATCTTGTTAGCTCTAACAACGGGCCCATAAAATATCCATGGGGTGGCACACTTATACCACATGTTGACCTCTAACGCATACTCCACTAATTTTAAACACCCATCACTCATTGTTGAACTACAAACCAACTTTGAAGAGCTTTCTACGATGCATGAGATATAGAGATATCCATCTGATTTCCTAAATTTTAATGTGCATTGTTTGAGCACCAAAGGAACATATCAAAAGCATCAACCAGGTGACTAGGTGAAGCATCCAATCATTGAATGAATTTAAAGGGAATAAGTTATAACTTAAATGATTGGTTACCACAAGTACATAATCAACGTGAAAGCATAAAACTTGTTAATTGTCATGGATATACACACAGGGTTTAATTGATAAACCCTAATTTTTTAGAGAGAACAAATATTTATTTTCTAAGATCATCCCTCAACCCTTGGACTTGTAGGGTACATTTATGAGATTCTCTCAAAAAACCCATGTCAAATCTAGACTCAGGTTTTTCTCTTGAGCACTAGAATAATTCACTGCAATATCATGACAAGATTGCATGACAAAAATGTAATATTTTGAGTAAATTTTTCAGCATACACTCCACCTTCTAAAACCATATCCATAATACACCATCTTTCTCAGACATCAATGACAATGTTCATTTTGAAATCAATGCTAGCACTCCTTTCATACAATATCAATTCCATCTCACCTAATCCCCTTTTGAAATCTATGACAACAATATGATAACAATATGTAGTAGGAGAGAATACTACCTAAAGATTATTGGACTAGTGGGATTCATTTTGATTACACAAAGGGACATGTGTAATTGCTCAGCAACATACCTTATAAAGTCATAGGGCCTGGTAACATCCCTACTCTAAATATTGACTATCATAACCATGAAATTCATAGGGAATTGGATTCTATTTCCCATCCATAATACTTGCATTAATAAGAAATATGTTTTCTAGAAATGGGGCTCAAAAATTTCATAAGCAAAGGGATCCAAATCACCCTTGTCTAATCCTCTACCACTTATTTCTAGGCTCTTTTGGTCTGAAACATGGTAACCATCTAACCCTATAACTATCTCTATTTCTTTCATATTAATTTTTTAGTGTACCCGATTCAATTGGAAATATTCCATTGGAATCCAATTTAAATACACGACACACCTGATCTCTATCCAACGATAGCAATCTATGGCTAGTGGTAGTGAGCAAAAAACTAGTATTAGGGTCATATGCCATAGCCAATTCCTAGATAACCTCGATGTTTAAACAAACATTAGGCACCACCAACTTTCCTAACCCTAAATTCTAGATACTAAAAATTGGCCTTTCTACATAGGCCTTCTTGTATGCATGTTTGAACAATGCATATCCCTTTTTTATGAATAATGGGGTCTCTAAAACTAGTACCCTAGTCCACAAGCTTGTCCATAACACCATTGGACCCCGGACCCACCTTTGGTATTTTTGATGATCTTAGAAATAGGAAAATTATAGAGAGTCAGGGCCTAATCACTATAAGTAGGGTTTTACATGATTCCTTCTAAACAAAGGGTCTGAGAAATTTTTGTAGCATATATCCCTTATGAACCATTATTACTTAATTCTAAACTAATAATAGTCCCTTTTACACCTTTAATTATACTTGAATTTAGTAGATGGGATTGAATTACTTGCTTTCTTGAGCATCACAGAAAACCCTAATTGCCCACCTAAAATGCTTCATTCGATCCAAAAAGTATAACAACTTGCTTGATCACCTTAGCATTTATGAGGAATGAATTTTGACAAGTATTTTATCCTAAACATCATGAATTCAGTAGATAATAGTCCCATCAACCATTACTCCCTTTATATGCTTGAGCACATGATGAGTGAGAGATGTTTTCCATGTTTGAATGTGGGTCGTCGATCTCTAGATCAACAATTGTGAGAGATGATGAGTGAGAGATGTTTTCTGCTTACTTACATAGTGAGAAAATGAAAAAATTGTTCCTCTAGTGATAGAAGAACTCACTCTAAAGCCCCAAGATGATGACACTTGTCATCATCTCATAACTTTGCTAGAGCTAAAAGTCAGTCCCACCACAGCCCCATAAAGACCTAATCTCTAATGATAGAATTTAGCACATGCTAAATTAAAAACTTAGGTGACTACGAAAAAGGGGGACCAACATTAGACAAGACAAAAAGGCTCAGCAACAAGAAAATAAAATATTTGACAAACAACATTAGCCCTTTGAAATATTTGGATGCATGTCAATATTTTGGGGTATCATAAAGCTAAAAAGATGAAAAAACCAAGCCTCAATGAATCGAAAGGATAGTGTGATATCACAACATGTCTCCAAACTACTCTAGAAAATACAAAACTATTAGGAAGGCACTTCCTAGCAAAATGGGATGTGTGACACACAACACTAATACCCATAATTTGTAACTTAAGGACCTGTCAAAAAGTGAATGATTTCAATGAAAAAATAAAAGAATTCCAAGGGTTTATGATAGTAGGGTTTTAGAAATCCCTAGGTTGTAAACCTAACAAACATAGTTTAACTAGTTGAGTACTACAAAGCAATTTCCCACCCTCTAAACTACATAAGACCATGGAAAAATTGCAGGCTCTACTAGTGGCTCTAGTTAGGGACATATATTTAGTAAAAACATAGTGATAATTCAAACTTTTCTAGGAAAAAATATCACACAAAACCCCAAAACAAATGCAATCAAAAGATACAAATACACTATGGCACAATGTGCATGGATATGTCCTACTTATGAGAAGTAGAGTTTGAGGAATTTTCCATGTATTGGAAATTCCAACCATTCCTCATTCATATTATGTGGGATATATGAATTCTCACCATGATTGTCATAGATGACATAAGGACCAGTCCACAAGGCTTCAAACTTACCATGTTTTCCCTTATCTTGAACTCAAGAATTCCATATCAAAACCAAGTCTCCTACAAAAAAAATTATTTCTATAGCACTCTTGTTAAACATATACTTGACTTGTTGTTGCCTTTTTAAATTAATGTTTTTTACTACTCTTCTTGACTCATCGAACCCTATGAGTTGATTAATGGGTATGTGCAGGATCATCATGGAAAAAATAGGCCCTTAAGTGGCAAAAAATTCAGAAAAATTTAGAGTTAGGCAACTTGACGTAAAAATTTGAATAAGTTATCTATATTATTTCAAAAATATGTAAGAATAGAATCTGTAGAAAATTTAATGTAGTTTCTAAAATACTAGGTTTTTTTTTTTAAAAACTATTTGTTGAAAATTTGAAATTTCAATGCAGTGGTACTTAAATTTCGGGAAAAATAAGAAGTAGGTGTCCACTAACCACCCCTAACCACAATAAAATGATAATATTTTTTATAAGATTTTAGATATAAGTAGAGGACTCATGCCCCAATGTGATGCATATTTTTTGTATTTTTTTTCTAAGTAAATAATTAATTATGATTTTTATTACAAATTTTAGAAAATATAAAAACTCGTATGTCCGACCACCTTAACTTGGTCAAAACTTCATGAAATTCAATTTTTCTTTTTTTAATCCTATAGTATGCAAAGCACAGAATGTGACGCATGTTTTGGATTAAAAAAATGTGATATTGTTTGAAAGCTATAGATTTTTTTTCAATCATCCTATTAATTAGGACTTTAGTCATAATTTGAATAGAAAATGAATAATAATTACTTATTAAATTCAAAGTAAAGTATAATCTATATTGGTGGAAAGTTGAGAATCTCCTTTAAAAACCCTTTTCATTTCATCAATTTTGGGTAAAAAAATAGCCATCAGCCACATACCCATCATATTGCCACTTTTTGGCCCATCATGATCCTGCACATACCCTAATACTATGTGTCATGTTATCACCAATATCCTCACCATATTCTTGAATGAATTTGTATACTTTTAACAAAATTTTCATAATTATTTAGGCATCGATTCTATACACAAGTTGGATCTTTCTATAGCCTTATTTATTGTTGTCCTATCATCCCATAATTCCAACTTCAATTTTGAGTATCGAGCTCTTCTATTCTTCTCCATTACCCTTTTCATGATCTCCATAAGACTTTTGTTACTGGAATTAACCTAACTATTACCCTATGGATGATAAGGAGAAGCATATGATATGATGATATCATAATCATTAAAAAAATTAGAAAACTCGTCTAACCTAAATCACATTGCATTATCCATGATCAACCTTATTGGAGTGTCATATATGATAATAATATTGTCCATAATAAAATTTATGACAACTTTGCTAGTTTCCTTTCTTGTGGGGATTGCCTCTATCCATTTGGTGAAGTAATCTATGGCCACCACTATAATTTCATTGAACTCACCAAAGAAATCTATACCCCATTGTTGAAAATGAGCTTCTACATTGTGTGGTGTAAGTGGTAAGGAACCAAAGAATTTTAGCTTACCAAAAAACTTTTGGCAAGCATCAAACTTCTTTACCATGTTTTTGTATTAGAAAAAAGGGAAGATCACCAAAATCTAGATCTCACGGTCTTGTGGGCAGTTGTTTTACCCATATAGTGGTCCCCACACACACCACTATGTGCTTCATCAATGATTTTACTTGCTTTTTTTTCATCAACACACCTCAACACTACACCAACTCTATCCCTCAAATACAAACAATCATTAATTATTACATATTTAATGGCTTATAGCTTCAGGGTCCTCTTTTTATTATCATTCCTGTGATTAGGGAAAGACATATTACTTAGATAATGCAAAATATCCTTATACCAAGGGAAGCCCTCAATCACAAATTCCTTATTAGGGACATCCTCACTTATCTGATTAATTTGACAAGCCTCAAGATTTGATTCAGCCATCAACTTGGCTAGACATTTCCCTCTAACAAATGTAGTTATTTGAATATCATTATTAATAACCTAAATCTTGTTGATCCATCTACACCTTTTTCATGTGACTTCTTGTTGAGTGAATATATATGACTATAGAATTAGGTACATAAGCCACTATCCTTGCACCCACCAAGTAAGGTCTAAAATTTTTGACAACCTTTATTAAGGCATGGGTCTACTTTTCATGATATCATACTTCAATTATGTTTCTTGTAATGAGTGTATAAAGAAGTGGATGGGTTTCCCATGACCTTAATCATTTTTTTGTAATAAAACAAAAGTAATAATATGAAATGATGCAAAAGAAAACAATTGAAAATGATTAGAAGTATCTAGGGACTTAAGAATTGTTGCTTCCTTGATGGCCTTCTTCATGTGATTGAATGCTTTAATAGGCTCATCACCCCATGCAACTATTTCTTTCTTTCTCAACATCTTAGAGATGGATTTTTTATTATTGGAAAAACTTGTAATAAACCTCTTGAAAAAGTTGATTTGGCCAAACAATGATTGAATCCCCTTCATCATTTTAGGAAGTGGAATCCTGTCAATATCTGCAACTCTTTATGGGTCAATCCATATTCCTTCCTTTGAAACTATACACCCCATGAACTTTCCTCTCTTAGGGTTTAATGAAATGCCATACTCTAAGGAGCTTATGAATATCTTTTCTAAGTGCATGCAATGGTCTTCCTCTTTCTTGGAATATGTAGTGAGGTCATCCTAATATATAGCCATGAACACATCTATGAATTTTGAAAAAGAAACATCCATAGCTCTCTAAAATGTAGCTCAAATATTAGTTAAACCAAATGGAATCCTGGCATAAACATATGTGCCCCATGGTGTGGAAAATTAGTTTTATATTTCTTTGATTCTTTTAATTTTACCTAATTGTAACCTAAAAACCCATGCATAATAAACAAGAGCTCATAGCCAATCACCTTGTGCAACATTGCCTCTGTATTTGGCAATGGATAGTTGTATTTCAATGAGGAAATGTTTAGATTTCTAAAATTAACAAATAACCTAATATCCCCATTCTTCTTTCTAACTGGGAATATATTTGAAACCCAAGTGGAGTGTTTGATAGGCTTTATGATTCCACCATTCCTAAGCTTCATGAGCTCCTGCTACATTGTTGATGCCAAAGTGGGATTTATTTTCCTTTTCTTTTTCCTAAAAGGTTTGGAATATGGCTTCAAAGGAATTTCAAGTTGGAATAAATCATCTCTGTAATCTTTCAGATCAACATATAACCATGCAAACACATTCTAATTTTGGGTTTTAACTTCTTACCAATATACACATTCTTGGGTGCATTTTTAGTCCCTAAATTGATTTCCTCCAAATCTTGCTTATGTGTAGAGTTTTTCCTATTACTACATTTGTTAGAATTATCAAATATTATTTTCATAGTTACATTGTGTAGATGAGTATCACAACCAATAATTTGACTTTTGAAGTTTTTTTGAAAAAATTGATGGAAACGATACTATTTTTGGAAATGAGGTCATTCAACTCAAGACAAATAATATTCCAAAAATTGAACACTATTGAAAACTTGCTATTTCATGATTTTTTTAGGAGTAGAAGGCATCACCCATACCTTGACCTTTGATATTCCAACAAGGGTTATATCATTAGACCTCAAAAGAATTTTTGCAAGGAGATCTGGCATGACATTCTTTGATCTTTCTATCCAACTAATATCAAACATCTCATTTATGTCCTAAATAGCATCTCTATAAATTATTTCAACATTTTTTCCTTTGATGCATACTTGGTTCTAATTTGAGACACTGCTAACTTAGAATCACCAAAAACCTTAATCTATTTAATTTTATGCTTACTTGTTAAATTTAACCCTAAAAATAGAGCTTCATAATTAACAACATTATTTTTGCATTCAAACTTCAATTAAAAAGAGTGTTTTTAAGATTTACCTTCTCATGATATAAGAATTACCTTTTCTCTTGATCCTTATTTAGAGAAAGGCCCATCAAAATGCATGGACCACAAGTTATCCTCATAGATGTTCTAGACTACCTTTCCAAATTTTTTGGTACTTTCATCCTTTGTTGGTTTTTCATCTACAACCTTGAAGTTGTCCATATCTATGTTGATGAATAGACACTTTCATGTGGGTAGACATTTTATATAGTATTTTGAGCTCTCTTTTCTTTGATTAGCTTGAATTCTTTACCATTCATAGGTATGGTATCATAAGAGAGGTCTAAATTCATGCTTTCCCCAATGACTATTACCCATCCCCTTGACAAGATCATTCCATATTGAGCTATGATGTCAAAAATAGTTACACTCATGGCATAATCCTTTTTAGAAAAAAATTACTAGTTTGAAAGGAAAATCATTCACTACTCCAATTATAGGGACTTCCCTTGAATCCATTATAAAACATATTTCATATGTTTGGATAGCTTGCAACCCCAACTCTTTCATGATTGCTAAAGCGGTAATGTTAGTGGAGGCTCTTGAATCTATCATGAAATTTCTAATCAACTAGTCACTTACTTATATAGTAACATAGAAAGGATCTACTTGAGTGCGACAAGTGGTCAAGGTAGAACCTAAAAATACTTTGAGTAACTCAATATGATCTCCTTTAAGTTTTAATTCATTCACCTTCCATTCAATGGGTCTAATTACTTTTACTATAATACAAGAAGAAGTTATACTGGTGATAAGGCCTAGTGCCTTCTCATTTTGTTCCTCTATCCTCATTATTTCTACCAAGGAAACTAAAACTTTGATCTTTTACATAATTTGAGTGATATCCATTAAGGTATATTTTGGAATTTCATAGCTGGGAACAATATGTTTATTCACCTTTTCATGTTTACTTTAAGGTCTATTTTTTGAACAATCCTAGTTTTCCTTATTCTCTTTGTCACTCTTCTTCCTTTGATGTTGTTCCTTGATAAGTGGGGACACAACTTGATTCTTTGTTTTCTTAGCATCCTTAGCCTCGATGTCCTTATTTTTCATAAGGGCTTGTTCCTTTGTACCACTACTTCCCTCCTTTATGAAAAGGATACTAGGGTTTTTTGATCTTTGTTGAATGTTTTATTCCTCAAGTTATAAGTACCCCTAGCTTTTGCAATAGAAGCACCAGTCACTGATTGGATCTCCTCATCCAAAGGTCTTCTTAGTCTATCCTCTATCTCTGATTCTAGGTTGTTTAATCTAGCAATATTGTCGTCCTCATCATATTGGAAAAAATGTTGATGCTATGAATGACTTTTATATCTTTTTTATTGAACATCAACTTCTGAACACCCCTCCTTTGGGGGAGTAGTCACTAGAATCAATACCTATTCCAAATAACATGTCTAACACTTGATCTTCCATATTTGTATCGTCACAATAATTGTATAGATCATAGCTATCTCCCATGGATTGAGCAACCATGCATTGTGTGGAAACTAGCAAGTCTCACACCAAGGGGTATCATCCATGATGTTTGCATTATTTCTTCTCAAAGAATTAGGGGGGTCTTTTTTTTTCATATTTCTTGATTGTTATAGATAGGCCTACCATTTTGCCAACTTATATTATATGGCTAGTCTAGAAGATTTGGAATTCCTTCATTCCTTTGATAGTTTAGTCTATCATGAGGCAAACACTTATCAATTCTTGCCACTTTATAACTAAGATACTTTATGGTACTTGTAATTCTATCCATCTTTTCCTTTGGTGTAGGTGGCTTCTCATTTTTATGGCCTCTAAGGTTTTTAAGAAGCTTTAAATCTTCTCTTCTCCCTATTTTCCCTGAGGATTTTCTATTGCTTTCAATATGAAGGAAAACTTTATATGCGTTTTTTAAGGTCTAAGGATTATTATCCCTAAAGGTGGTATCCCATTTTAGAATCAAAGGAATTATAGTATGAGAATAAGCATACCTAATAATTTGGTCTTAAGTAAGCCGGGATTTTGAACATAATTTTTTTGAACCTTATATTGAACTTTGAGACCATCTCATTTTGTCCCTTATAAATACTATTGAATTCATTTAACATGAATCTAGGGTCTATCTTGTCACCATAATCTTCTCTGAAAACACTTTTAAATTATTCCCAAGACCCGATACTACCCTCAAGTAAACCTCTATATCAATCCCTTGCATCACTAGTTAAGAATACATAAACAACTTCATGACAACATCTTCATGTTCCACCTCAAAGTCATATAACAAGTTCAAAAAAATTCTTAAATATTCTTGACTAGTTGTAGCATCACTCCTTGAGATTCTAGAGAGGCATTTCTTGCTTCATTAGGAACCTAGCTAGGGTATCCATGGATTCCCGTGAATTCAAGCTATTTTTACCTATCCATTGAAATTTTTCTTCTTCTAGGAACATTTCCTCCACCAATATTCTAGTGGCCACCCTGGTTATGTAGAATTTTTTGTTGTGCATGTGGTTATTGTGGTGTAGAGGCATACTAATTCCCCACATATGTTGGAGCACCACCTTGCACCTGAGGACTAGTTTGATACTATCCTTGAGTGTTTGGCACATAATTTCAAACTCCTATATTCTATCCCTCATAATGTGGTTGAGACACACTACCCCTATTGGTATTTTGTAAGAACTAATGACCTTGAGTAGGGTTTATCTAAAGGCCAACTAAAACATTAGAACTCATAGGTTTAGAAATCATTCCAAGATTAATTTGTGAAGTAAATGGTCCAACACCTCCTAATGAGGTATATCCCATGTTAGATGTATTAGGAACATTTTTTGTAGTGGTGTTTGGCTAATTATTACTCCATTTTCTCACATGGGGATATTCAAAGGAATTAGTAGATGGCCAGGGATGGCTTGATTCTAAGGTGTGGTTATGGAGATGCTAACAACATTTTTTGTAACTATCATATGATCTAGTTTTCTCCTCATATCATCTCTATTGTTTACAACCTATCTAATTCTATCTTGTTTCACTATTTCAATTTCTAATTATAGATCATGGATTTCTCTTAATATTTCTTCTTTAGTTTGAATTTCACTATTAGGGATAGGGGCTTGTGAGACAACTAGAGGGGCTTGAGCAAAAAATTTGGAGGGAATATTAGTACTAGACTAGGAGTTAACATGGTTTAAAATGGAGAAGTTATGGCTTCTTGAGGTAGCAAGATCACCATGGAGTTGTATCACATAATTCCCAAGAGGAGTATTTTGATCTAAAATTTCTTATAAAGGAGCAACCTTACTTTAGTCTACAATTTGTTGCAAGTATGAGCTAGTCTGGTGGTGTTGTCATTAATGTTGTCATTGACATCAATATAGTTTAGTATGTTGTAGATGTGTTGGTTTGATGAATTTCCAAGTGCTTTTGAGAAAATTAATAAAGAAGAGAAGTTAGAGTGATGAAATTATTTAGAATGTGCTTTGTTATGTGCTCCACATATCTCTTATGTTGGTATTATTCTTGTGTGGATCTAAAGGATTGATAATGGTGATATCATGGTGATATATCCTTAGTTTGAGCTTCTACTTTGATGGTACATGAAAGTTACGTTCACCAGTATGTGAACTATTCTGGCAGAGTTGTTCTTCTATGGATTGGGAGAAATATTTATGCTTTGTAGTCCTTTTTTGTTTTATTTCAAATCTTTCAGATCTAGGATATTTCTTCTAAAGGTCTTTTTTGTGCTTCGGAAAAGAGGTTTGAAGTTTTGTTATCTGGAAGTCATGTTTTAGTATTTTCAATGTGAGATTGTATAGTCCGGATGGACTGTTGAAAGATGTTTAGTGTTTCAATTTTTTTGTTTTGTTGTGGATGTATTTGGAAGAATTTGTGATGTATTTTCATGCATAAGGAAGTGTGTTGTGGTCTTCGTGTGTCATCTTCTTGTTGGGAAGTGTGTACATCAATGTTATTTTGTGTTTTCAATAGGTTTGGCTGACTTGGTGTTTACACTTCATTCAAAGAATACAATTTAATTAAGGAATCATGTGGTTGATTTGAGACATTATTTTTTATCTTAAAAAATGTTTTTATTGGTCCACTCTCATTTCTTTCCATCATAGGGATGTTGTGTTACCAACCTATTTTGAATTTATGGTATAAGGTATTTGTGGCCAACCTTGGAGAAATTTTCTAAGGTTAAGGATGGAATGAAAGCAAGTTGAATTGTGAAGATTTGTATGACAATGTGATGCAAAGTGATGAAAGTGAGCCACAAATCATAAGAGCAGAAGTGTGTGTGAGTGAGTTGTGATAGCAATTCTTCATTGTGTTGAAGGAAGTGAGCTAAAGGTTTCTGCAATCTAGCAGATGTGTGCTAATTGTCATGGTGGATATTTTGTTCTCTTTTGTATCTATAGGCAGTGAGCCTCCATATTGGACAATGATTCATTTATATAGGCAATGAGCCTTTTTTCTTAGATAGTGAGTCCTCTTTTGGGTAGTGATCCTTTGTATTCAGTTTTATAATCTTTATATTGTGAGCTAACCCTCACCGTGGTTTTTCCCTTATTGGGTTTTCCACGTAAAAATATAGTGTTCATTGTGTTGATTTACTTTTTGTTATTTGTGTTTCATGCTCTTACTTAATAACAGAATAGTGTGGTTGTGGAATTAATAAGTATTGAAGTTTTAAGTTTGAATTTTGTGACAACTGATTCAGCCCCCCTCTCAGTTGTCTTGTGCCTATTTAACACAATCCTTGTTTTTTTCTCTCTTATTTGATATTTATATGGTCTCAATAGTTGGGTACTTAATGTCTCTTCCTCATTCATAAGAGTGCATTTTTCTTGTGAATAATCAAAACTATCTTCACTATGCAAGATATAACTAGTATTTTTATCAAAAGTAGGGTTAGACTTGCATTTTTGTTTCTTCAACTTTGGTCTTTATTTCTCCAAGTCCTACTTTTTGTTATCTCTCCTTCCAATATCCTTGAAGGATCATTATTGTGGATGGATATCCTACTATTCATGATGACAATATTATTCTTTTTAATTGGTCTTTAGAGTGTAAATTCGACACCCAACTTAATGGGAATAATATTTCTTTCTTCAATGTACTTTGATAGAACCTTTTTCAACACATGAAAATTTTCTCAAGATTGTTTTTACAACTCAATCCACTAGGACATATATAACCAAGCAGAATTCCTTTTATCCCCAGTAGAGTCACCAATCTATTGGTGTTTCCAATTGATAGTCTAGATTTCTCTAAAGATTAGATACTTCTTGTATACAAAAACCATAGGTCAGTTTCCAATGAATAGGAGATAGATTGGAAAATTCTCCTCTACACTTTAGGCTCTATAGATCCAAGGTGGGTGCCCCTATAACATCATATGCACACAACACCTTTATGTGGATGATGCCTTTGATAAAAAATCATCACACTACTATGGTGGAAGGCCTTTGATGGGATAAATAATCTATGAAACCTTCTCTATGTTCAATGATTCTTTGTAGTGTGGAAATAAACATATAAGAAAAAAATTACAAAAAGTGAAGGTTTTAGATTTGATTTTATATCTAAATCTATCAAATATTTAATCTCTAAGGTCTACATTGACTAGTACCTTATCCACACAGAGTTTAGAAACATAGTAAAACTCCTACAATAGACCCACCCTTTTTCTTTTGATAACCTTACTGCCTTACAACAAGAAACCAACAAATAAGCAATAGTATCAAACTACAAGTGAAGATCCATATTATAGAATCACAACTCTAGATAAATGAACTAAAAGCAAAATTACATTATTCCTTAAATAGAAGAAGATAATTCATAAACTAATAACATAAAATGTGGAATGTGAACTAGAAGATAATCCTTGATTATATGGAATTGAGAGTAATGAGTAAAACAATGGAGAGAATGATAAAAGTGATATACACCATTAACTATAATCCTATGAGCATTTAGGCCATCTTTTATTACTAGAGAGAAAAATTTACAAAATTTCCTCTTTGAGCTTCAGAGGAATGAACTATACAACCTAAGAACTATACAAATACTTACAAAAAATTAGGGATAGAACCCCTTGAATGAGGCATAGAATTAACTTTTATAAACATAAGGGATCAACAAGCAAAAGGCCTCATTCAACTATCAAAATAAACTCAAAACATACAATGGAAAGAAAGTAGTTCAAAACTCTGAAAGCCACTCCAAAAGTGGTTGAGGATCAAATGCAACATTCAAGTTAGTGTATGGAAGTAGATCTTCAAAATTCCTTCTATTAGTAGATAAGACAAATCTGACATGCCCTGTCTGAAAGGCCCATGCAACAGTTACTCTTGGTGGTTGGGAGTCAATTGAAATGTAACTTAAGTTACATCATCTTATTCTTCCATAGGCTCAACTTGCTCTAATAAGGTGTCAACACTAGGTGCGAAGAAGCTACTGAATCTCTCCAAATGTGCTCTATATTCATTTCCAATCAAAACTTGCACCAAATTTGGAAAACCCATCAAACTAAGCTCTAGCTTGGTGAGAGCATCAATATTGGCATTTAGCTAGTCAACATCAACCTCACCTTCTTTATTTATTTTATCGTACTTGGGTGTGAGGAGGTTGGAAATTTTTTCTCTCCATTTTGCATATGCCACCATATCCCAATCATTTACCAAAACTGGAGGCATATGGGTAAGTGCAGGATCATGGGGGTCCAAAAAGTGGTTGATGACTTTTTTTTCCAAATTTGGTGAAATGAAAAGGGTTTATTGAGAAAATTTCCAGCTTTCCACCAATCTAAGATATGCTTTATTTTGAATTTAATAGATAATTATTATTGATTTTCTACATTCATTATGACTAAAGTCTTGATTGATAGGCTGATTGAAAAACATCTACAATTCTCAAACGATTTCACATTTTTTGAATCCAAAAGATGTGACACATTCTATGCTTCCCATACTATAGGATAAAAAGAAAAATAATTGAATTTCATAAATTTTTGACCAAATTGTGGTGGTTATACAAACAATTTTTAATAGTTTTAAAAATTGAAAAAAAAAAATCATAGCTAATTATTTACTTGCAAAAAAACTACAAAAAAAATGTGGCACATTCGATGTGTCCTCTACTTACATTGAAAGTTAAAAAAAAGGAATATTTTTTTCTTATGCTTAGGTTGGTCAGACATACACCTGCTTTTATTTTTTCTTGAAAATTTAGTTCTACTACATTGAAATTTCAAATTTTCACCAAATAGATTTACCCTTTTTCTGGAAAAGGACTAGTATCATAGAAACTGCATTCAATTTTCTACAAATTCTATTCTTACATATTTTTTAAATTATATTAATAACCTATTAAAATTTTTATATCAAGTTTCCTATCTCTATTTTTTTTAATTTTATTACCACTTAAGGGCCTAGTTTAGACCACCATGATCCTGCATTAACTCATATAAAACCCTTTAAAACCTTTAAAGGTGCCAAGCTCTCTTTTAAATAGGTCTGTATATTTATTGTGATGACACATGAAGTCATCCAACTAATATGACTCCCTGAATATGTTAGACACCAAATTATTGTCAAAATTTGAATTGCTAGCTAACAATCTCAACAATTCAACACCCTGGGACCATTTGATCTGCATGCACTTCAATCTCATCCATGCTTGGTTGTGAGATGAGAAAGCATCCTTTAGTTCTACATTGTTATCCCATACTTTATCCATATGGGAGAGGATCTTAGACAACATGTACCTCAAAATGTTGTCTACTAAGTCATATATCATCTTTGCAAATTCCTCCCTTGTTGATCCAACCTCTATAACACTCTATTTTAGCTTCCCCTTTAACTCCTTTATCTCCAACTCTAATACAGTCCTATCGTGCGATGCTTAATCATACTCAATTTTTTGTGTAGGTGAAAATGATCCCCGAACTACATTGAGACTTTACTCGACATTTTGGTTTAGGGAATATTCCCTATCTACATCAACCTTAAGCTTCTTAACACTTTAATCTATGAATAGCACAACATTGACTCTTAAGGAAGGTTCTTGTGTTACACATGTGTCACCAACCCTTTTGAAAACAAGATTCATGGTAGATTATTTGGGTTGGCAATAATGTGTGGCTTATACTTCTGTAGGGAAATTAACCATATAGCTAATGTTACATGGCCAAGGTGATATCTTGACCCAAAATATAGGTCTTTTGCATACTCCTTGGATCCCAAAATTGGAGCCTCACCCTAGTGTTTTCATATTACATAAAAGGAAATAGTTGAAGAGTTGTCTTAGGTTGGAAGGAGCAGATGGGTATGTGTAGGATAATGATGGGCCAAAAATTGGTGATATGATGGTTATGTGTAGGGTATGTGGCTGATGACTTCTTTTTATCCAAAATTGATGAAATGAAAAGGGTTTTTAAAGGATATTCTCAGCTTTCCACCAATATAAATTATGCTTTACTTTGAATTTAATAAATAATTATCATTCATTTTCTATTTGAATTATGACTAAAGTCCTAAATGATAGACTGATTGAAAAAAATATATATCTTTCAAATGGTATCACATTTTTTGAATCAAAAACATGCATCACATTCTATGCTTTGCATATTACAGGATTAAAACAAAAAATTGAATTTCATGAAGTTTTGACCAAGTTAAGGTGGTTAGACATACGAGTTTTTATATTTTTTAAAAGTTGTAATAAAAAAATCATAATTAGTTATTTACTTGGAAAAAAATTACAAAAAAATATGCATCACATCCGGACATGAGTCTTGTACTTATATCTAAAATCTTATAAAAAAAATATTATGATTTTATTGTGGTTAGGGTGGTTAGACAAATTCCTACTTATTTTTTCCCTAAAATTTAAGTACTACTGCATTGAAATTCCAAATTTTCACCAAATAGAATTTTTTTTTTAAATAAACCTATTAGTTTAGAAACTACATTCAATTTTCTACAGATTCTATTCTTACATATTTTTTAAATAAAATAGATAACTTATTCAAATTTTTACATCAAGTTGCCAAACTATGATTTTTCTGAATTTTTTGCCACTTAAGGGCTTGTTTTTTCCATGATGATCTTGCACATACCCAGAAACCATACCTTCTTCACCAATTATCTCCCATTGTCAAGGGTCATCCCTTCCATCTCCTATTTTAGTCTTCTCCAAAATTCCTCTATTACATAGCCTTTTTCTCCTAATCAGAAAACTTTCCTATAGTGAGGGTTTCCCTCAACTCTTCTCCATTGTTTCTAAGGATAAGGTTCATAAACTCCTAGGTAGTGATGAATGCCTCATCGCTAAAGAATTATTGGCTATATTTGGCCCTAATATCCTTAATAACATCACCCCTTATATCAAAATGGATAACTATCCTATCATCAACGGTCTCCTAATGAGCATTCTAGGGGGAAAGTTCCTATTAGATCACTAGTGCATCTTCGTCTACTTCATTAGGATCAAAGGGGTAATCCACCAAAGGCCTAATATTTGGATCAATAACCTATAATGGGGTTACTGGTTGGGGGATTTTTGGTACATCAGCTCTAGATTAGGAGGAAGCACTTAGGGTTTCTAGAGGCATGTGAGGGACATTGGCCAACATTGTATAATATAGTCATCATCTTGACTATGGGATTTGTGGTATTTATATTTTACCCTTTGAAAGATGGTTCAAATTTCATTCTCTTGTTCTTCACAATTTTAATCTTAACCCATAACTCCTTTATTCTAGTTGCCATGCTCTTTAAGGAGTAGTTCTTGATCAAATATTCAATATTATTTTGGAACATGATGGTATCTTGATAGTTTATGAATTATCCTTTCTTTATTGATGTCTCCCTCTAGATCAAAGTTTCTTTAGGATGGGTTCCATGCCATCCATGATCAATGCCAAAAAATATGAGAAAGGTACAATAAAAGGGAGAAAGGAATGCTTCTTGTTACTCTTGAAGTGGTACTTATCATATGCATTCAACTGCCACATGATCTCTAGGAATGCTAATCTATCAGGAACATCCTTTGGAAGAACATGGGGTGCAACTAGATTCCCACAACTCTTTATTATAGTTGCATCATGAGTAAAAGAATCAGTCACCACTATTATGATTAATCTTCTTTTCTAGGGCGAGGTCATGAGGCCTCAAAAATGTCCTCACCTACTAATAAATGCCCTAATAACTAGGTAAGCCTAGTCCTTGCCTCAAATTTTAGACAAATAATTCCTCAAAAACTACATAATTTGAACATATATAGTCCTTTTCTCACAAATATGTCCATTCTTGGACTCATAGCAGCACATTCTTTTAACTAGTGGCTCTAACCTAAAGCTATGGTGGCCATATTTGTTGCCCTAGATGCAAAATCATATGCAGTAGGAGAGAATACTTCCTAAAGATTATTGGACAAGTAGGATCCCTTTTGATTACAAAAAGGAACATGTGCAATTTCTTAGCAACATACCCTGCAAAGTCACAGGGCCAATTCACAACCTTTCTCTAAATATCCACCACCGTGAGCATGAAATTCATAGGGATTTAAATTTTGTTGTCCATCCCCAATACTTTCATTAATGAGAAATATGTTTTCTAGAAATTGGGCTCAAATATGTCATAAGAAAAGGGATCCCAACCACCCTTTCCAAATCTCTACCACTCCTTTATGAGACCTTTTGGTCTGAAACATGGAAAACCATCTAACCCTATAACTATCTATATTTCTTTCATATTCTCTATTTACTACATCCAATTCAATTGCCAATCTTGCATTAGGGTCCAATTGAAATACCTAGCACACTTGATCTCTATCCAATGGTAGTAATCTATGGCCAACAATAGTGACAAAAAACCTAAATTTAGGGTCATATGCCATAGCCAATTTTTGGATCAACTTTTTGTTTACAAAAGACTTAGGCACCACTAACTTGGCTAACCCTAAATTCCAGATATTGCAAATTGACCTTTCTGGATAGGCCTTCTTATATGCATGTTTGAACAATGTATATCCCTCTTCCAAAATAATGGGGCCTCTACACCTAGTACCCTGATCCAAAAGTTTGTCCATAACACCACCAGACCTCATACCCACGTTTGGTTTTTTTGATGATCCTGAAAAATAGAGAAATTATCTCTTCCTCTAGTGCTCTTCTCTTCCTAGTTGAAGTTCTAACAATTTTGTGTGATTACAAAGAGCTAGGGCTTAAGCACTACAACTAGGGTTTTATAGGATTCCTTCTAGACATAGGATCTAAGAAAAAATTGGTAGCACATACCCCTTATAAACAACTATTCCTTGACTCTAAACTAATAGCAATCCCTTTTACAACTTGAATTATGCTTGAATTTAGTAGATGAGGTCAAATTACTTACTTTCATGAGCATTGCAGTAAACCCTAATTTTGCACCTAAAATGCTTTGTTTGATCCCAAAGAATTGAATAGCTTTCTTGATCGCCTTAGCATTTGTGGGTATGTGCAGGATCATGATGGGCCAAAAAGTGGCAATATGATGGGTATTTGTAGGGTATGTGGCTGACGACTTTTTTTTTACCCAAAATTGATGAAATGAAAAGGGTTTTTAAAGGAGATTCTCAACTTTCCACCAATATAAATTATGCTTTACTTTGAATTTAATAAATAATTATTATTCATTTTCTATTTGAATTACGACTAAAGTCTGATTGATAGGCTAATTGAAAAACATCTATAGCTTTCAAACGGTATCACATTTTTGAATCCAAAACATGCATCACATTCTATGCTTTTGCATACTATAGGATTAAAAAAATAAAAATTGAATTTCATGAAGTTTTGACCAAGTTAGGGTGGTCAGACATATGAGTTTTTATAGTTTTTTAAAAGTTACAATTAAAAATTCATATAATTAATTATTTTCGTGGAAAAAAATTACAAAAAATATGCATCAAATCTGGACATGAGTCCTCTACTTATATTTAAAATATTATAAAAAATATTACAATTTTATTGTGGTTAGGGTGGTCAGATAGACACCTACTTATTTGTTCCCTGAAATTTAAATACTACTACATTGGAATTTCAAATTTTCACCAAATAGATTTTTTTTTTAAATAAACCTAGTAGTTTAGAAACTACATTCAATTTTCTACATATTCTATTCTTACATATTTTTGAAATAATATAGATAACTTATTCAAATTTTTACGTCAAGTTGCCTAACTCTGATTTTTTTTTTTTTTTGCCACTTAAGGGCCTATTTTTTCCATGATGATCCTACACATACCCTTGTGAGGAATGAATTTGGACAAGTATTTTATCCTTAGTGTCATGAATTGAATAGATAATATTCTCATCCACCATTATACCTTTGCATGCTTGAATGCATGACTAGTGATATTTGCTTTCTAGGTTTGATGTGGGTTGTCGATCTTCATATCAAGGGCCACCATGCAAGTTAGAAATTTCTTGTGAAAAGTGACAACCTTCCTTTGTCATTGTGTGGAAAATTCTCATTTTTCTTACTCACAAAGTGAGGAAATGACAAAAATGTGCATCTGCTAATAGAACTCACCGCAAATCCCCAAGATGCTGGCACTTGTCATCTCACAACTTCTATAGATCCAAAGGTCAGTTCCGCCACAACCATGTGAAGGCTTGATATCTTATGATATAATTTAACACAAGATAAATTAACAACTTAATGTGAATAGGGAAAAGGAGGACCAACACGAGATGAGAAAAAGAGGATCATCAGCATGAAAATGAAACATTTGGCAAACAAAATTATCCCTTTGAATATTTGGATCATGTGTGTCACAATTTTGGGGTATCATGGAGCATAGAAGATGAAAAATCCAAGCCTTAGCAAACTAAAAGGATAGTGTGATATCATGACACATGTCTACACTACTCTAGTAGATACAAAACTATTACGGAGGAAAGTAATTAATTCATAACAAGGTATTAGGAAGGCACTTCATAGAAAAAGGGGACGTGGGACACACAACACTGATGCCCATAAGTTATAACTTAAAGACCTATAAAAAAAATGAACGAGGTCAATGACAATAGAAAATAATTCTAGAAATTTATGATAATAGGGTTTTAGAAAGCTCTAGGTTGTAAACCTAACAACCCTATTATAACTAGTTGAGTACTACCAAGATCTTTCCAACCTTTTAAACTACATAAGACCATGGAAAATTTTCAAGCTCCACCAAAACCATTCAAACATTAAACTTTCAATCACTAATGCATATTCAACTATAGTAAGGAAAGAAAATATGAAACATTCACAACATCACATAACACATGAACACCAAGATTTTTACATGGAAAACCTAAAATGGGAAAAACCACAATGAGGGTTAGCTAATTGGTTATAGTATAGTTATAGGAATGCTCATTGCCAGCGAAGTCACTGTCCATAAAAATAAATATAGAAGAAAGATAGTGGCTAACTACATATGTTGAACTGTTACAATTGCATCTTATTTTTGCATGAATTACAGTTTCACTGAAGCACAATAGTAATCATTATCTGATTTTGATTCAACACTCTACCTCACTCATCATTTGAACATACCTGATCTTAAAATTAACATTCAAAAATTATCTTTGTATTGCTCTAATTAAAATCACAATATTTCATCACATAATACATACCATACACCAAAAATATCAAAAACAATCCAACATATATATCCCCGTCAAGTATAGCATCAATTAAGTCAACCCAATTAGATGTGACACCTAAAATGTAACTTTTTGGATCCAAAAATTATCATCCACACAATGTGACACAATTCAAAACTCTAAACACCTTCAGTTAGGTTGGCATGGACATATAATAGATCCCACATAAGATATCATGTATTCATCCTTCATATAACATCAAATGTGTTAGGTCGGCTCCCCATAAGACCTAAATTCAAAAACCTTTAGTTGTGTATACACATCCAAAAATGTGGTCCTCAAAACTGAATTCCATCTATAATCCATGCTCAACTAACATCTGGAAACCTATCCTCAAAACTACAATGCCAAAAAATCATCCATAGAGAAGTGTGGATTCTCCCACACACACACTCTACAAAAAATTGATTGTAATATGCTAGGAAAATTTTTGTTATTCATATCTCTCAATCCACTTGTCCAAAAATAATGAAATATTGGAATTAGATAGATATAAGGTCTTCCAAAATAATTTTAAAGGTGTAGAGTGATATCTTCTTTTGCAAAGTGGTGCGGACCCAAAAAATCATGCACTGCAATATTATACTTGCAGTATTGACACAGTCAAAATTCTATGTAGCTAATATTTTTAGACCAAATCAACTTGCACAAATGTCTTCCTTAGCATCTCAAAAAACCTATTATGATTAATCAAAATGATCCACAACAATGTTGACATCAATGAAAACAATGCATTACATCGTTATGAACCTTTCATGCTCATGTTTCCAATCAACATCATCAATGGAAAACTTCCAAAAATCTCCCAAAAATTCTAACAATATCCCCCTTTATCATTGATGGAAACATACCAAAAAATTTAAAATACTCTCCCCCTTTGACATCACGGACAAAGGGTATACAATTTGTTTTGAATCATACCAAAACCCCCCCTAAAATATGTAGTCATATATATACAGTTGGAAAATAATGAATTGACTCCCCTTGAGTCATGTACTAGAGAAAAACCCAAAAAGGTATTAAAATGTTTCATTATATTGTCTACATATATACAAATAATTTGAATATAAATACATAAAAAAGATAAAGAATGAGTCAACTGAAGATGGTTGACACCAACAACTTCTTCAGATGATCTTCGTAGGCTTTCCTTCCATCTTACCATTCACGCTTAGCCTCCATAAGCAACATGTTATATGTTTCAAATTCTAATAAAATTGCTTATCCTTATTTTGAAGTAGTAGGTATTGGAATCATCTTGTTTTATTTATCAGAACTAAGAAGAGGTTTTGAAATAAGTAAAAATTTGGGATTGACCAGATCCCTTTCCTCTCCAAATTGCAAGATGATATGTTCTTTTTGTAACTATAGTTGGAAGAATTTTTTATGTAGATCTTCAATTGTGTTGCTTGTTATTCTAGTGAGGTCAATATCCATTTCATATGCATTAGAGGCAACATTGATATAGGATTCAATAGAGTCCATCTCATTCTTTATGCTCTATGTGGCTCTGGCCAACTTCATGCCATACTAGTACAAAGCCTTTGCCTCATCTATACATGCTTCCATATCCTTTAACAACTTTGAAAATTTCTTGTGTGTGATAGAACATTTCTTAGTTATTTCTAGTATTCTCTTATCATTTATTATTTTCTCCATTACTTTCTCAGCTTCTTCCTTCAATTCAGATACATAAGTCTTAAAGGAATCAATCAACAATTTGAAGTTTTCTATACCAAATAGTGTGGTGTCAACATTTGATCTGGGTATGATCTCTTGGAATGCTTTGACATATCCTTCCATAAGTTATCTGATCTTCTGATGTGTTTCAATTATTTATTTTCTGGAATATGTATGAAACATGTCTCCTAGATGAAACTTATGGATGGGAGATATCCTCTTCATATCAACATTCCCTTGATTCATTGGCAATTGCAACAATTATGAAGAAAAAAATGGTTGAAAGATATGTTGTACTTAGTAAATTCTTTTGAGAATCTTTGGGGGAGCTGAAAGATTCATTAGCCTGAGACTTTATTGCTTCTACAACCTTTCCCTTATCCTCTATAGTACTAGAATCAACTAGTTTTTGGGTATGTGCAGGATCATGGTGCACCAAAAAGTGGCAATATTTGTAGGGTATGTGGTTGATGACTTTTTTTTCACCCAAAATTAATGAAATGAAAAGGGTTTTTAGAGGAGATTCTCAGATTTCTAAAAATATAAATTATGATTTAATTTGAATTTAATAAATAATTATTATTCATTTTCTATTAGAATTATGGCTAAAGTCCTGATCGATAGGCTGATTGAAAAACATCTATAACTTTCAAATGGTATCATATTTTTTGAATCCAAAACATGCATCACATTCTATGCTTCACATACTATAGGATTAAAAAAATAAAAAATAAATTTCATGAAGTTTTGACCAAGTTAAGAGGGTCAGACAAACGAGTTTTTATATTTTCTAAAAGTTGTAATAAAAAATTCATAATTAATTATTTACTTGGAAAAAATTACAAAAAATATGCATCACATCTGGACATGAGTCCTCTACTTATATATAAAATATTACAAAAAATATTATCATTTTATTATGGTTAGGGTGGTCGACAAACTACTTTATTTTTTCCCCTGAAATTTAAGTACTATGTATTGAAATTTCAAATTTTCACCAAATATATTTTATTTATTTTAAATAAACCTAGTATTTTAGAAACTACATTCAATTTTCTACAAATTCTATTCTTACATATTTTTGAAATAATATAGATAACTTATTCAAATATTTACGTCAAGTTTCCTAACACTGATTTTTCTGAATTTTTTGCCACTTAAGGGCCTATTTTTTGCATGATGATCCTGCACATACCCTTTTCTTTCTATGCATCTCCAGATGCATCATTATCTATGTCTTTTTCTTCCTCCGTATGCCCTTCTTCTTTCTCTTCATCACCTTTTTCTCCATTATCATCTTTCTTTACATTTTGTTCCTCTGCAATATTTTCAGTATTGGACGAAGGAGTAGTTTCTTCTTGTGTTAGAGGAGTAATGGTACTCTCCTTCGTAATGTATTCTTCCATCATTGCATCCTTATCATCTCCTTTTTTCATTTCCTCAACTTCCAGAGCAGTGTTTTCCTATGCAGCATCTACATTTATGTCATTCTCATGTTGAGCATCATCTATCTGCACTTCTTCCTCTACATTAGGTTCTAGAGTAGTGGTTTCAAAATTTATTCCTTCTTCAACCACTAGAAGCAATACTAACTTCTATACAATCTCCTTTGATCTATCATTACTTTCCTTCTAGATTCTCTCATGATCATATTTTTTTTTACCCATAAGGGTAATGTAACCAAAGATTTTGGCAACCCGAAATGCTTGTGACCCTTCTAGGGCTTTTCACCTAGAAGGGTAAAGATTTGTGGCCAAAATAAAATGTTATATTCAAATATTGATGTGAAGTGGGTGCAATATGCTTAGATGAAATGAAGTAAATGTAGAAAACTAATGAAATAGATTAATTATTGAATGTAAACTAGGAAATCCAAAGTGCTGGAAAACATAGTGTTGTATGCAAATATGAACTAGAAACATAAACAAATGCAAAAAATTTGAATGAAACTAAATAGGGTGCACCTAGAAACTAAAAGAAGATCTAGGAAAGTTTGGGAATGCTACAAAATTCAATGTTGATACCCACTGGGACTCATTTGCCAAAAATAGCAAATCAATCATGTTTCTGGTAAAATCTATTAGAATAGGTTTCAGAATGCTGGGAACTCAGAAATTTAGAAAAATCCTTTTCCATATTGGTAGTGGGACTCATCACCAGAAATGGTGATTCATTCCACCTATAGAAATCTACAAAGTCAAAGGTCAACTATGTGGGTCCTAGTTTGTACTTTTCTGCTTGTTAAGTTGCCGAATCTAAATCTACAGAAAATGGGTTCAAAAGGATCTTCAAGCTCCAATTAGGGTTATATTGACTATGATTACTTTGATGACTTATTTAACACTTTTCAATACCTCTCTCCTTGAAAAATTTTCCTACAAGACCTACAAACACACATGCAAAGAGGGGGAAAATGATTAAGGGTTAGAGTATAGGGGTTTTCCTTGGTCAAACCCCACTTTGGTAATCAAACCATTGATAATGAAATGAAATAAGAAAGGAATAATGAGAAAATAACATGAAAATGTCATAAAATCGCCAAACCCTTGTTGTTGAAGTCTGAAGATATGTTAATGGCTGCTCCAAGGTGCTTGATAATTGCTTGACTGAGTAATGAAAATGCTAGAAGGCTTGAATGTTAAGATGAATGAATAAACTATGTTGATTGGTTGGTTGAAATGAATAGAAAATCATGCATTTATACATAATTATGCCCTAATTTCTTGAAAATACATCACAAGCTGACCTTAGGTATTTAGGAATAAAAACCTGCCAGTAATTTGAATTTATTTTTATTTTTGTACCAAGGGGGAATCATTTGCCACCCTGGTCGAATGGGTCCCACTCAAGGAATATGAGTGGGTGTTGGGAATTAAGTTGTCTTTAATGATGTTTTTCATGTTTTTACTAAAAAATACACTTAATTAAGGAATGTAAGTTCATAAAGGGGCCAAATAAAGCATAAGAAAGGTGTATTTGGTGATTAAAATTTTATAAAAGCGTGAAAGTTTTTTACAAGACTTTACAACACTTTAGAATAAGACTTGGTAAGTGATAAATTTGGGTTATTTAGGTGAATTATAATAAGAAGAGTCTAGAAAAGTGTGAAATTTTTTTACAATGCTTCACAACACCTTTATAGGACATCATAAAGTCTTAGTGATTCATAAAGATTCAAGACCTAATGTGAATTTGTGGGCCACATTGTAACATTAAATCAAGGAAAAATCAAGCCAAATAAGCATGAGGAGGGACAAAAAAGGAAAAAGTCAAAGAGTTACTTTTTCCATGTCCATATTTAATAACCCTTTGTTTGGTCCTCATCTCCTTGCTAAATATAGTATCCAATGTGCCTTTTGTTGGAAGAATGGCTAGGTTATCTATATGTTGTCTTTGATGTCGCCATGTTGGTAGTTTGGTCTGGTACTCTAAACTACTGTGCACCACTGAATTATCTTCTCCAAAGGATGATCCAGTATTTTTGATGCCCCTTTGGTATTCTAGTCTGTATTTTCCACAGTTGACAATATCTGATTGCGATTTTGGTAAATTACTTATGGATGTTAAAGGCATGCATGATCAGGCTATTTCATGTTTTTGTGCTCGTACAATGAGTTAACCCTCACCGTGGTTTTCCATTATTGGGTTTTCCACATAAAAATTTGTTGTTCATTGTGTTGATTTACTTTCTGTTATTTGTGTTCCATTCTCATATTTAATAACAAAATAGTGTGGTTGAAGATTTGATAAGTGATAAAGTTTTCAAGTTTAAATTTGTGTGACAACTAATTCACCCCTCCTCTCAATTGTCATGCACCTATTTAACAACTTTGTCATCCTTAGATAATGGAGTACTCACTCTCTCCAAAGACTCTTCTTTTAACCGATCATGCTCTTTTACAACTTCTCTTCTCTTCAATAAAATGTTCGACAAATATTCAAGTACATGCTTCTTTATTTTTTGCATGTCCACCTCAAGGACAACTATGTACTTGACTATGGCTTCAATAATAGTAGCCTTGTCTATTTCATTTGCATCCTTATATAGGGTTGACATCTCACCCAACATTTCAGTTTTCAAAATACTATTAAAGAATGCCTCCAACTTTATGGGGAAATGAGGCTTTACCAATTCCTTTTTCTTTTTTTCATTACCTTTGACTAGAGTCTTCTTTATTTATCTATCTTTCTTCTCTAGAGAGGTCTTCTTGGCTTCATTCTTCCTTTCTCTCATATGTATCTGAAATGCCTCTTTTTCCTTTACTATCTCATCTTCACTCTTAGTATCAATGATATCATATATTTTCCTTTTTGTACTAGTTTCACCTTGTGAAGCATCACTCCTTATTTATTGAACCAGTGGGAGTACATCTTCCAATTCTTCTTCTTATTGTGCAACATTTTTTCCAACACCCTTCTCTCTCATATCCTTTTTTTAACTCTTCTCTTGGCTAAGGAAATAGGTGGTTCAATGGTGGCAATTTTCTTCTTCTCTGCCCTTGTAGCTTGTGCAACTAGAGGGGATTTCTCCCTTACCGAAGGAATAGAAGTTGTCTTCATTTTTGTTCTAGTAGAAAGCAAAGCCTTGGAGGACATTTGGATAGAGGGAGGTGTGGTAGCTATCCTATGAGTTCTTCTTGCACTCTCAAATGCTTCTTCAACACTCAAGCATGCTCTAGTTCTTGGGCTTGCATACTGTACATGCTCCTTTGAAATATGCAATTCTTATGCATGCACATCCACCATATTATTAGCATTATTCTTGATGATAGTTTTTTTTTTGTTTCACGTGTAATTCCATAGAATTTTATTCATATGTGCCATACCTATGTTTTGTGGTGTCTTTGGAGATCTTCAACAAGATGTCAACATAACCATTAATATTTGTTTATGTCACCTCATAATCCAATTCAGTAACCCAAACACTTCTTGTTTGCACTACCTCCATAATGAATTGGTCTATAGATACAAGAAATGTGATATCAGTTTTTATCTCTCCACAATTATCCTTGGAATTCTCTATCTCTCATGAATTATGTTGTAGAATAGTGCAAAGAAAGAAAAAAGGGCATCATCTTGTGCTTTGAAATCTCCAATACTCCTCATATGATATACAATTTGATGTGAAATACACCTTCCACTTGTCTAGTTTACCTTTCCAATTATGGGAAGCTCCTTCAAGAAATAGAAGAGTAAGCACATAACCAAGGTTCCATAGTTAAACATATATTTATTTTCTTTAGTATGCTTTACATTCTCCATCAATTGTTGCCTAAGAAACTCACAAAGGTCATAATATGCACCATTATCTACCATATCATGTGCCACATTTATTGTGGTGGAAGGTATAGAATTGTCTTTATTTGTATAATAGATTTTTTAACCAATAACCATTGCAATATATCAAACAACTGGGTTTCTAATGGGACTAACAACAAGAGATCTCTTAACATAAGTAGCACCAATTTTCTCCATAACGACTTCATTTTTTATGGATTTCAATGAGGAAAATGGTCCAATGGAGCACAGCATGGTGACCTCCCTTATCACTTCCTTTGTTACCATATTTGGCATATCAGTCTAGATGAATTGATCATGAAATCTTCTCAAATCCATTCTAATCCACTTGATATCATAAAATAAAATAGGGAACCATTGCCACACATCCATTTTCTTATCAACTAGATTTTAATATTCTATCTTTAGGGTGAATTTCTCTCCTATTAAATATTTTCCCATATATCACTTAACTTAGTGGGAGAATTCTCTTCCATTTTTCCATGAATATAATCCCTAATATCTTTAGTTGGTAAAACCCCATAAGGAATATATGAGAATGCACCTAATGGGTCATCATCTATGGCTTTTGTTGGATACCTTTTGAATTTTGGTTGTGGTTTTTCTATAACCTCTATAACCCTTGGTGTGTCCATCTCAATATAGATTGAAACTGATTTCAAAACAATATTTCTAAAAATTAGGCCACACAAGATTCACAAAATACCTTTTTACTTTGTTCACCGCACTAGGGTTTTGATGCTCTGAAACTCGGATCACCTTATGCACTTTGAATTATCTTCTTTCTTCTCTTATCCTTTTTGAATACCTTTCTTAAATGAATTTTCCATAGTAAATTTTCTTATAACCCTTTGATCTACCCAAATTTTTCATTAAATTCTCCAAATAATAAAGTTGGAAACCCCTTTTTTTGTATACACAGACAACTTTTGGAGTTTCACAAACTTTTGAAACATCATATTTTCTTCCACAATATTCACTAATAGATCAAGCATGTTTATCTACATCACATATCATTGTGTTGTGGCATCAACACTTCTTTTTTGGTGGGGGATAAAATATATTCATCAAAGCTCCCCTAGGTCATAGCTCTTGGCTTAATTTTTGGAGAAACCATATTTATCACAGGATGGTATAGTTTCTCCCTTATTTTATCTCTCTTCCTTCTTTCTCCAAATATGTTATATTTCCTTATTTACTTCAACTGTATCAACCATTTTAACTAGTTCATTCCTTTTTACTAGAGTATCTTTCCTAGTATTTATGCTTCCACAAAATTTTGCAATATGTCTACATATACTATAATTGTGGCATGTGACACTATTTTGAGCAGTATTCCTTCCATTCACTCTAGATTTGCATTTATTAGCTTTGTGTCCAAATCCATAATATGTATAATAGTAACCATTAAAGGATTGAATCATTCTACCATTGTTATATTCATTCATCATTTGACTTTTGCATTCATTAGCTCTATGACCAAATATTTTGCATGTAAAAAATTGACCAATAGAGGATGAGACACTCCTACATTCCATTGATTTATGTCCAAATTTATGGAAAGAGTAGCAAAAACCATTGAAAGATGGATACCTTTGAGCATTTGGTTATCTGACCAAAGGTATTCTAGCTTAATTTTTTTGATTTTGGATCTTTCCATTTTTCTTCTTGTCTTCACTCTTCTTTGGTTCATTGATCTTCTTTTTTGAATTAGGTTTCTAATCTTCTTTTGAGCTTTCACCTTTTTAAAATCCTAGGCCAAATGTTATTTTAGGGACTTTCTTTCTTGCAATCATCCCATCAAACTTTGTAGCACTCATTTTGAATTTATCTCCATAACTTCTTGTTTTCTCCATATCTGATATCAGATTTACCACTTCTTGTTCAAGCCTTATGCATTCATCAGATTTGATTTTCACTATTGTGTTTAGATACTCCTCAACTCTTTTCTTTTCTTCAAATTGGACTTTTAGTCCAATGATGTTTTCATTTGCTTGTTTCAACTATTCACTAACTTCCTTATGCCTTTCTCTAAAATTCTTGATTTTCTCTCTATATTTTATGATACATTCATTTGCTTCTTTAATATTTTCTTTTAGATATTTTTCTCACCTTTATTTCTTTCCATATCTTCAAGAACAACTTTGAGTTATTCATCTTTGTCAATCATGCAATCTTCTTCTATAAATCCAACAATAGGAGTCTCTTCCAAAGGAATAGGAAACTTTCTATCAGCCATGTGTTCAATCCCCAAGACCTTCCCAAAGTGGTTAAGCTCCTTCTAGTGAACCAAGCTCAAATACCAATTCTTGAACACCCATTATACTAGGATGGGGTGTTTAAATTAGTATTCTCTTAAACCATAGAAGCATTAAACATCCAATCACGAATGCATATTCAAGTGCAGTAAGGAAAGAAAGAATGAAACATTCACAACATCACATAACACATGAACACAATACATGAAAAGCTATGGTGAGGGTTTTCTCACAATATATTATAATTGGATAGAGTATATTTACATAAATTTTCACTGCATGTGGACTCACTACTAATAGAAAAAAGATAAAAGAGAGATAGTGTCTCAAATCCTATTTTTGAACTATTACAATTTAATCTTATGTATGAATGAATTATTGTTCCATTCAAGCATAATAACAATCTTTCTCCAATTCGGATTCAACAATCTACCTCGTTCTTTATTCTCATAATTCTAATCTTTAACTTGACATTCGCAACATAGTTGTGCACTTCTTTGATTGAAATCACATCATCTCATCACATACTAAATACCATGCATCAAAAATATCAAAAACAATCCAACATATATATCTGCATCAAGTATAGAATCAATTAGGTCAACCTAATTAGCTATAACACCCAAAATGTAACTTGTTGGCTCCAAAAAATATCATCCACACAATGTGCCACAATTCAAAACTCAAAATAGCTTAACTTAGGTCGAAATGGATGTCAAATATATCCCACATAAAACAACAACACTTATTCATCCTTCACATAACATCAAACATGTTAGGTCAGCTCCACATAAGACCTAAATTCAAAAAGCTTTAATTGTGTATCCACATCTCAAAATGTGGTCCTCGAAACTTGATTCCATCTGGAATCCATTCTCAACTAGCATTTGGAAACCTATCCTCAAAATCACAAGGCCAAAAACTCATTTGTAGAGAACTGCAGATTGTCCCCCACAAACACACTATATAGAAAAATGACTATAATATGCCAGGTTGAACTTATTTATTCATATCTCTCAATCCAATTGTCCAAACCTAGTGAAATTTTGGAATTAGATACATATAACATCTTCCAAATAATTTTAGAATCATAAAGTGATATCTTCATTTCTACAATGGTGCAGGCCTAAAAACTGATGCACTGTAACACTGAACATGCAAAATTGACATTGAGTGAAATTTCTATGCAATTGATCATTTTCAAACAAAATCAACTTACACAAATGTCTTCCTTAACATCTCAAAAACATGTTAGGATTAATCAAAATGATCCACAACAATGTTCAAATGAATGAAAACACTACAATAATTCTTTTTGAACCTTTCATGATCATGTTTCCAATCAACATCATCAACGACAAACTTCCAACAATCTCCCCAAACTTCCAACAGAATTGTGAATGAACAGTTGGTTCATTTAGTTATTGCTTCACCAATTTTTCTATGTGGTTCCAACCTAAGGATTTTTGGGTCATGTGGAGTTGAAATATTTAAGGATCAGATTTATGGGAGTGATTATAGGTCATGTTGGTCTATTTTGGTGTGATGCATGTTTTGTTTTATTCTACAAGGAATGTGTGTTAATTTCTTAAGCTGACAGGTTATGTGGTGCACATTTCATCTAATTAGGATTACCTAATTTATTTTTTCATTGGTTTTGGTATATATACAAGGTTAATTCATTGTGAAAAGGATGAGATGAGTAGATGCAGAGTGTGCATGTGAAATATGATGTAGTGTGAAGTGTGAAAGGTATAGTGGTGAAGTATGAAGTGTATTAAGTCAATTTTAAGAGCTTAATTGGAACTGTACCTTCAACATGTTGCAAATACATTATTATCAGTTCATTTTGATAGTGAGCTACCCTTTACTCTATCTTTTTGTATTCTAAGCAGTGATTCCTTGGCAATGAGCCATCAATAGTGAGTCATTCTTTCTTTCTGGATAGTGAGTGCACCATTATGTAATCTCCATTTTAACTAGTTATAATATATTGTGAGCTAATCCTCATTGTGGGTTTTTCCTCTCTAAGGGTTTTTTCATAAATATGGTGTTCTTTTGTTCTTTTATGTGATGCATGCTTTATGTGTTCCTTTCCATTATTGTAGGTTTAATGTGATGCTTTAAATAGATTTTTAATTTGACAAGATTAATGAATTTCAATCAATATTGATTCATCTCCCCTCTCATTATTATAGGTGTTCAACAAATATAACATTAATTTACACATTAGGTTATTATTTTATTATCACACTATCATCCTACGTCATATTGGTTGGATCATTATTAGTTATCTTGGTCTCACCAAATCTAGAATTGTATCTAAAATTTAGACAAGTTGCTTCTTCTTCTTCAAGTTTGAATTATTTACCATCTCTTTTCATACCAAACCATCTATACTTCTACTATCAATTATGACGTCGCAATAGTTTCTTTGAAATTTATATATGATTTTAAAATTTTTATTTATTTTCATTGAATGTTCTCCCTTGTGATACTCAATAAAATCCCTTCTCATTATTAGTAGCTCTCCATATTTAAGATCATCTATTTTATAATAGATCCAATATTCATCTTTCATATAACTCTAGTAGTTATTGTTGGTGTAAATAGGGACTTTATCAAACTTTTTAGCTATTAACTTACCTAAAAGAGTCATATTCACATTTCTTAAGCCTCCATTTAAGGACATCTATAGGTTTGTCTTAGCTCATGTGGTTGAGACATGTGTCTTCACTTGTGTGACACCCCTTGCATTCACTATTTCCACTCACTATAAATATTTTCATGTGAGTTAACAAGTGTTCCATCATTGGAGGGGTAGTCAGCCATTGTGTTTGACTTGTCTACCTTCACAACCTTACCTATATATGAAATATTTCTATGCAAATTCAAAAGATCTCTTGTATCAAAACTTTTATAATTTCAATTAGAATTATTGTGTGCAATTATTTTGTGGAAGTTTCTTGGTTTTATATTTATGATCTTCGAAATAATAATATGTGTGGACATGGATAAAGTAACCCTTCTACTTTTTCTCATGTTTAGGCCCTCCTAGTGGACTTTGGCTTGATTTTTCCTAGATTTAATGTTGAAATTTTTTCAACACATTCACATTAGGTCTTGAACCCTTGTAAATCATTAAAAATTCTAGTAAGTCTTGTAAAGTGTTTTGAAGTGTTGTAACCCACTTTCACACTTTTCGAGGACCCTTTCATTATAATTCACTTTAATAACCCCTTTTTTCCACTTATCAGGTCTTATTTCAAAGTGTTGTAAATAGTTGTAACAAACTCTCATGCTTTTCTATACTTTTCATCACTAATTCAAACCTTTCTTATGTTTAAATGACCCCTTAATACACTTTACGACCATAATTAAGGTTTTTTTGAGAATATTCTCATTAAACCTCATTAAATACACTTCAATCCCTGACATCCAGTAAAATTTCCCTAGTGGGACCAAGTCGCCACCTACGGAAACATAGTTCCATTGGGCAAAAAAATCAAAATAATTTTAATTTTCTGGTGGGATTTTATTCTCTTAACCATGAGGTCGGCATGTGATGTGTTATTTTTGGGAAATATTGGAAAATCAAGTATAAATAAAAGGTTTTTCCTCTCATTTTACACAATTAATTTTCAAGCAAATCATTCATCTCCTTAATCATTCTCAAGCATTCTAAGCACTCTAAGCATTATCAAGCATCCATTGGAGCATCTTGTTGCATATCTTCAGATTTCTACATCAAGGGTTTGGTGATTTTATAACATTGCATGTTATTCATTCATCATTCTCTCTTTATTTCATTTCTTTATCTAGGGTTTCATTACCAAATTGGGGTTTGACCAAGGAAAACCCCTATTCTCTAACCCTCAACCTTTTTCCCCTCTTTGCATGTGTGTTTCCAAGTCTTGTATGTAGATTTGTCAAAGAGTTTGTGTCAAAAAGTGGTCAAAAATCCATCAAATTCATTCAATTCAACAAAGCCCTAATTGAATCTTGGAGACCTCTTTCAACCTATTTTCTACAGAATCTGAGCCAGACACCTATCAGGAAGGGAAGTGCATACCGAAAGCTACATATTCTTGGCCCAAATTTTCCAAGATTTCCAAGTGGACGAAGTCACCATATATGGTGAATTAGTCCCACTTCTAGGCCTAAAAAGTGGTTTCTACATTTTTGGATACCCATTTGGCATATTCTTGTTTCGATAGAATTTCCCCAAAACTATACTAAGTCAACCAGCTTGGCGTAAGTGTCCCATTAAGCTTTTCCAGTCAAATCTATACGATTCCAGAGCATCCCTACATCAAACTTTAGATTCTAGGTGCACCTGTCTAGACTTGTTTAATTATGTCATTGCTTACTTCCATTCTTAGGTGTTTTTCATACATCATTGTGTTTTCAAACAACTTGCATATCTTAGGTTTTGCATTAATAATCATCTTTCTTTTTTAATTTATTGCATTTAGGAAATTACATTTAGGCATATTGCATCCATCCTTGCATTGATTTTGAGTGTAGACATTGCCTATTTTGGCCCATCTTTCTCCTTATAGGTGAAAAAACCTAAAAGTGCTAGAAATCCCTTGCAAGCCAAAATCTTTGTTTACAATATGGTATCAGAGCCATGATAGAAAATCTCTTCCCAAAATATTGCTTCTAGTATAGTGTACAGTATAATGCAATTTGATTTTCATGTAATATTGATCTCCCTTTGGGCAAGATCTCAAATTCTAATTCGGATTAATATGATTCATTTTGTAGAGAACTATACCATGTGATATAATGCAATTTTTTATAGCTTAAAGGCCAAAGGAAATGAGTCCATTCATTCAGGTTGCACTTATGTGAAATAGTTTTCATTTCTATCATCAACCTCTCTTGCGATGATATTTGTAAATATCACCTCCATTTCCGTAGAAAACTTTGATAAAATGTCTTTAAAAACCTTTATGCAAATATTTGCACCTCTATCAACTTCTTCATAGCAACTGCATACAATTTGGTATGATCAATTATTACTAGATTATGCTCTAGTATTTCTCTTCCATAAAACACCTCGTTGATAGAAGAAGTAATTGGTGGCCCATGATTCAATTCCTTGTAACTCCATGGAATTGATTTGCAATAGCATGTAGGATGTTGGAGGATTTGATGGTAATGCAATCAAATTTACATGTTAGTGATTTTAGAAAAGCTTTTTTGTTTATAAAGTTCTCAAGGAATTATTTTAAGGAAAATATTTCATTCACCTTTTATTTTCATGTTAAAGAGTGAGATGACACCATCATCTCGAGCTCACCATGCATGGTTTGTAATTTTATTCAAAATAAATGCACAATAGAGTGTATTTTCACACTAAATTTTCTTCCAAACTAGCCTTACAAATTCATAAATATGAAAAATATATTTGACATCAGCTTTTAGATGATCTGATTGATAGTTCAAACCACTCTATTGAATCTTCTTTACATTAAATTTTGACTTAGTTCCCTTTATCACCAAGCTTTTTGTAGTCATGTCACCTACGCTAAGCTCATACAAGGTATATTTTTTCCTAGAGCTTGATCATTTTTTTTCTTTCACTCAACTTCTCCATCAAATGAGAAGACTTGTATAAGCTCCCATTCCACCACCAACCTTTTCATCTTCATCACACAAATAAGAATGGTTTTGAGGTGTTAAAATGTCTCCCACAAGTTGAATTTCAAGAAATTTTTTTAAATTGGCCTCCCACACATCTACACATGTGTCCATGTGGACTGAGTTTAGGAGAAGAGTTTCTAGGTCCTTACCTCTCCATGGAAACCTCAAATCCTCCACATACCCAAAAACCACACTATGTTGCACATTCCCACATGACCCCTACTTTCTCACAAAAGTAGGAATCCACTTTTGTTGCCATCTCACTCTTGACAGTTTATTCCCAATAGCTCCACTATGCAATTTATTGTCATGTAGTTTTGAGGTGTTGATGATGTGTATTCAAGGTGTTTAGGTCTAAAGTTTCAAGGTTGTATGTCTTCTAGAGTTGAAGAAAATTTTGACAAAGTATCAAGCTTTATAATGACAATGTTACTAGTACAAAGTGCATATTGGAGTGCTCCACATTCCACTATCAATAAGTATTATATTATGGGTTAGTGTAGGTTCATTGGGGTCCAAAAATTGGAGATATGACCCAAAAGTGACTGACAATTTTTTTTATCTAAATTAGATGAGATATCACTTATTTGGAATTAAATGGATAATTATTATTGATTTTCTACATGCATTCTGACTAAAGTCCTGATTGATAGGTTCATTGAAAATAAACTATAATTCTCAAACAATTTCACATTTCTTGAATAAAAAAAATGCAACACATTCTATGCTTCTCGTACTATAGGATAAAAAAAAGAAAAATTAATTTTCATAAATTTTTGACCAAGTCATGGTGGTTAGGCAAACAAGTTTTAATATTTTTCAAAATTTCTAATAAAAAAAATTATAACTAATTATTTACTTGCAAAAAATTATTAAAAAAATGTGGCACATCTAGGAATTTTTCCTCTACTTATATTGAAAGTTTAAAAAATATATATTTATTTTTTCTTGTACGTAGGTTGGTCAAACATACACTTGCTCTTTATTTTTTCCTAAAAAATAGTTCTACTATATTGAAATTTCAAAATTTCAGCAAATAGATTTACTTTTTTCCAAAAGAGGACTGGTATCTTAAAATCTACATTCAATTTGCTACAATTTTTTTTTGATAAAAAGGAAAAATCCTATAGATTATATTAATACTTATAAATAGTTACAACATCTGGTATAATGTAGCTAAACATGACCAACAAAAACCTTTACAACTACTATCTATCTTCCCTCCCCTATATGCCACTGCAAATTTATTGTTCTTTAGACTACCCAAAACCCAAAAAGTAAAGCTATAACCATATATGGATTACATTAGCACATATATAAATGAAAAAAATTTATTACATTCCCCTATGAGGACCCTAGACCGAGTTTACCCCCTAATCCTCTTGCACTGCAACATTCCTATTACCTTTCCCTCTTATCACCATGTGATGTGCTACCACCTCTCTTAATTATAACCCTTGAGGACAAGTGTGAGATCTTAGGAAATAAATTCCATGAAATTTCTTCATGAATTTGAACATTGTCACTCTACCTTCTTAAATACTTGCGATGGTTACACCTTCTCTATACAGCTCGAGAATAGTAGTTCCCACTTAACCATATTGTTCCATCAGTGGGAAAAACTTCAACTTGTCACTGAAATGTTTAAGTCACTTAGACGAGTATGATACCCACCAAGACTAACAACCATCAGAGTATCAATGAGACCCATGATCATGTCTCACTAAACACTCATCATCACACTGATATGAGCATCTCATGACACACCATTGACCAAGACCATTGCCACATCAGAGAGACAACATATCGCCTTTCACTGATATGAACAAGTCCTATCGAAGTCCACTTTACTACTCAAATGGTTCATTATGTATCAACATATCAGTGAAAACAAATTGAATCTCACCGATATGAGGATTTCATACCAATAAAGTTCACACAAGTCTATGTAGCCCCCACTGCCAAGTCAACACCAACTATTTTTCCCCATCTGTTAGCTTGGGTCTCACCATAGTCATTGTTCCATCATTGAGACACAGTGGAGAGTTCCCCCAAAGTCCCTGAGTCACACCGATATAGGAATTTTGGGACCTACCATTGAGACTTTCGTTAGGGTTCTATCAACAAAACAATGTTCCACCAATGAGATAACAATATTGCTTTATCATTGAGACAAATCATGTGGTTTCGCTAATAGAGCTAGGTCACACCAAACCAAAAGTATATGAGGCTATCAGGGAGACAAATAAGAAGGTCTTGTTGATGTGACTAACACCGACCAATAGAACATAATTCTAGAACTTGATATCATATCGACAAAGATCACATCGGTTAATGTGGCCCCCACTACCAAGTCAACACCAACTACCACTCCCCATTTTTCAATTTACGTCTCACCATAGTCATCAGTCCATCATTGAGACATGAAGGAGAGTTCCACCAAATTCCCCGAGTCACACTAATATAGGAATAATGGTCTATCATTGAGACTACCATTAGGGTTTTGTCGACAAAAAAGTGTTCCACCAACTAGAGATAGCAATATCACTCTATCGTTGAGACAAATTATGTGGTCTTGCTGATAGAACTAGGTCACATCAAACCAAAATTATATCAGGCTATTGGGGAGACAAATAAGAAGGTCCTGCCAACATGACTAACACCCACTGATAGAACATAATTCTAGAACTTTTATAGAGAATGCTCAAGATACTTTGATGGAAATATACCTACTACATAGAGAAACATGTTAGCATAAAAACCTTCAATTTTTGTTGATGATAGCACCCATGCCTTACAGTCCAACTCTACCCATTCCCTTGTACCATCACCATGTCAATTGTCACCAATTACTAAATGATTGCACACCACATTTAATTTTGATTTTCAACATGGGTGAACCTTACAAACTTCACTAGGCACATTCTCTGATGAATCATTTTACTTATGCACATTCATAGTTTCTTGTGTAGCTATCTCTACTAGTTGTGGGTACATTTTCAATTGACCATCATTATATATTGAGACTTATATACCCTCAGAACCCAAGTTAGAAAATTCATCCACCAGATTGTTTCCCTCTCAATAGGTATGTAAGATTGTGCATGATTGAAATCTGTCTAACAAGTCCCATACATTTTGCAAACTATAATTAAGATTCCAAATTTGGATCTTTTTTCCTTTGTAAGTATTTATAATAATCAACGAGTCCCCTTCCATGTGGATCCTATATATACCCATATTTTTAATTCCACCTCTAACCCTAATAGGACAGTTTAGGAATCAACAACATTATTGGTGCCTATTGGTAGTTTGTATTAGCATTTTGCAACAACATTTCCTATTGAATCACATATACATATGCCTACCCCTGAATCTCCTAGATTCCCTCTTGATGTGACATCAAAACTTAATTTTAAGTGACCAAAATGTGGGGGTTTCCTTTTGATTTCTTTTCTATCCTCCTTTTGTTTAATGATTTTATGAAGACTCCCTAAAAATGGCAATACGATATTTTTCCAATCTTTCAAAATGAAATTATCCTAGCTTGTGTAGAGTGAAGATATATTATTGTACTTCAGGGCATGTGCATTTATTACCTCTGAAAATGTATTCTCAAGTTTTACTTTAATGATCTCAAGAGAGGATGATGTTTTCAAAAGGATTCTCAAATTACACTCCCACCACAAGCTCCATATTACTAAAGATGAAATAACCTTCCATATAGATGCAGAAAAGGAAGTTTTACATAACACTAGCCAAATCTAAAAGATATCTTAAAGGAAGTTTGTCAAAGGAATCTACAAATTTAATTTACTCTTTACAAACATTTAACATTCCTATGCAAAATTACATTGCACAAGCAAGTGGTCATTTGTTTCCAATTCTACATCACATAATGGACAATTAAAGGGATCCACAATCTTCAATTTTGTTAGATGATCACTCATTAGAATCCTCTTCCTTAGTGCCAACCATGCAAAACTCCTTGCTTTTGGAAGAATTTTGTTATTCCAATAGAAAGTATAAGCTCTTTGTGAAACTAACTATCCCTTTTTCTGGCTTAAAGCTTTGTAACCTTGTTGGACTGAATAAATACCCTCTTTTGACTGAGCCTACAAAATCCTATCAGATCTCCCTAAAAGATACACATTTCTACTTTTCAATACTTCATGAAGACGAAAAAAATTGAGCTAATGAGAGAGAAGAATTAGAGCTTGTTTTCCAAATCACTTTCCCTGTTAAACCTTGTGTTGACTTGACACAATCTAAAAAGGTTGGCTCCTATTCATTTATTAATACTTCCCTTAGTGGCTACAACTTTGGAATGTCCTGTAGAGGAGGCTTACCTTGCCAAGAGTCTTCCCAAAATTTTACATTTTGGCTATTATGAATTTCCCAAGTAATATAAGAAGTAACAATGGGTCTACAGTATATCAATAAATTCCATATATATGATCCTTTTAGGGGGTTTGAAATGGTAATAATTCTTAAAAGGACTGAAATTGTCTGAATATTTAGCTTGCATTAGCTTACACCATTTTTCCTCTGGATTTGTGTACATTTTCCAAGCTAATTTAGCCCTAAACATCTTGTTTCTAATTGCAATGTTGTGTATTCCTTCTCCACCTTATATTTTATCCATTTCCATGCTATCCAAAGAGATTAAGCAAACTTTCTTTTGATCATTCATGTTTCCCTTCCAAGGAAAGTTTTTGATAATTCTCTCAATTTCTAAAAGGATTGATTTTGGCACTTTGAGTACTGCCAAAAAATAATTAGGGATAGCAGCAAGAACAAATTTTATTAAGAGAATCTTGCCTAACAATGATAACCATCTTTCCTTCCACATTAAAATTCTAGATTTTAGTCTTTCTATCACTTTCCCCCAATAAGCCACCTTGTTTTCACCCTTGAACAAAGGAATTCCTAAATATGTGCTTGGTAATTCTTCTGTTTTAAACCCATGTACTTTAACTATCCTTTCCACCATAGCCACCTTCATGTTTAAAAAGAATATTTTTGATTTAGCTACATTTATTTTGTGACCTGAAGCTGAGTAGTACTTGTCTAACACTTGTTTTATTTGAATAGCTTCAACTACTATTGACTTTCCAAAACACAACATATCATCTACAAAAATAGAATACATCAATGAAATATTTTTGTTAGGGATAATAAATCCTCTCTAAAGTCCCTGGTATTGCTTCTAAATGATAATGGGCCCCCTGTCTCACACCCTATGTTGTAGCAAATAATCATGTGGGGTATCCATTTAGATGCATGGAGAACATGGCCCTTGATAAACAAGAGTGAATCCATCTTCGCCACTTCCCTTTGAAGTCAAAATTTTCAAGTACTTTATCTAGAAATACCCAATCTACATGATCATAAGCCTTCATCATATCCAACTTAACAACAAAAGAAGGCAAGCTATCCTTACAAATAGAGTGAAGTGTCTCATGGGCTATTAAGGACCCTTCAAAAGTTTCATGGTCTAGAACAAAGCCACCCTACTCTTGAGAAATAATTTTTGTTATTAGCGGTTGTAGCCTTAAGAAAAATTCCTTGGAAAATATTTTGTAGACTATGTTGCATAATAAGATGGGCCTAAATTTTGCAAAGGTTTTGGGATCTTTTACTTTGGGAATAATGACAATACTTGTTACATTGAACTACTTAATCATTGATCTCATTCTCCATGACTCTTCTAGAACCCAAAATAAATCAAAGGACAAAAAATCCCAACATTTTTGAAAGAAGATTGTTGTGAATCCATCTGGTCCTAGTGCTTTATCTGGGGGCAAAGAAAAAAAAACATTTTTTAGTTCCTCTAAGGTAAAAAGATTTAAAAGGTTATCATTATCCTCTTAGTTGACTAGCATAGGAATGACAACAAGGATCTCTTCTTCATCTTTCCTTCGCTTCTCATCTTTTCCTTGAGGAGCTATTAAAAGTTTAGAAAAAAAACTCTTCACTTCTCTTTTTATTTCTTCTTTTGATGATACCTGGTTACGTGAACATAACTCCTAAATAGATAATATTGCTGATGTAGCTCTTTTAAACTAAGTGGAAGCATGAAATTATTTTGTATTTCTATCACCCTCTTTGAGCCATAGTTCACAAGACTTTTATCTTAAATATATCTCCTCTCTAGCACATAATTCTTCCCATTCTATCTGCAAACCCTTTTTTTCATACAAACTATCATTAAAGCCATCCTATATGATTTTCTCATGAACCTCTATCAGCTCCTTGAATACTATTTTGTTTTATGGAAAATATTTTTAAACACCCAAGCATTCAATACCTTTATTTGTTGCCTGACATGCTTCATTTTACAATACAACTGATACATTTTTTTCCTTGCACAAGAGGCACATTTTTCCACCATTTCCACACTAAAGACATGAAATGTGAATGCCTAAACCACATTCTTTCAAATTTTAAAAAATATTTTCTTTTGGGAAGGGAGACATTTAATATTCTTAAAGAAATTACATAGTAATTAGAATTTATAGTAGGTAAAATTTCTTAATCCAATCCATACTGCCCTTGAAACCAATCAGGAGACACTAAAAATCTATTTAACCTCTTAGCAATCTACAAAAAACCTCTCCTTTGATTTTTCCATGTAAACTTTCCTTTACTTACCACAATATGGTTCAATGAATTAGTAACAATGAAAGAATTTAAATATTCCATCACTTTCAATGGTGGACTAGCACCCCCATATTTTTCCTCCATCGAAACTAGTGCATTAAAATTGCCTTCCAAAACAATTTTTACATCCCCCAGACTATTTAAAATTTGTATTATTTCCTCCCACAATAATTTTTTGTGTAAAGTAGTAATGGGCCCATAAATATTAAATAACCAAAACTTCAGATTAAATTTGGAAATCTCAAGCAACTGCCAGTTGGATTAAGACCTTACTATGCAAACATTTACTAATTTTGGGTTCCAAAAAATAACAAGCCCCCCAGAGGCACCTTGCACCAGAGAATGATATGACTGAACACTTTACCCATTTCTGAATGGAAGCTTCATATGAGTCCATAGATAGTTTTTCTTCCTGTAAAAGAACAATCTTAGCTCTACAAGAATCAATTTTTCGCTTGATACAAGCTCATTTTTGAATGGCATTAATACCCCTGACATTCCATGATATGACCTTCATTGTGCTCTAGGAGAACAACACACTCTCCTCAGGAATTTATTTGAAGTAGAATCATGTATAGTTTTCTACACCCTAGCTTCAATCTCCTCTTTTAGTTTGGTTAAATTTTATTTTCTTCCCCTATTCCCTAGTGACTTCTTTAGGAAAGATTGAGGTGTTTGATAAATAGAAAGTTTCTTTGTAAAATAAAATTATGCATCTTCCCCACTCATTGAATTAGTCATTTGGTGCACAGAAGAGTGCTATGGGAACTTATTCAATCTCTGGCTTGAACCTTGAATTTCATTGTTTACATCTCCACCCTCCCATATTTCCTCATTTACTATTACAACATCCCCATTGGGAGGTTCAGTCTTGAAATCTCCCCCCCCCCCCAACCATCATCTACAACTATCTCCCCTACTAACTTAGCAAACATTTTTGATCCGATAGAAATTAAAATTTGTTCTACCAACAATTCTAATTCATCTTTTACAGGCTTATTCACTAATTGCAACTGTGAATTCTTAAAATCTTCATGAGCAATAATAGTTGAATCTTGTAGTAGGTTATTTTGGTAAACTCTACCATTATTACTATTGTTTAAAAAATTATCCATGTTAGGTAATGAACATCCTTTGAACATTAGCTTTTGGACTATAGCCTCCAATTTTTTTTTTGATAGTCGAGGAAAATCTGGCATATAAAGATGAAGACAATAGCCCTCATACAGTCTCCTCAAAAATCCCGATTAGTTAGGAAAACACAAGGAGAAAGAAATATTCTCTTTTAGAATTAGTATACCTTATTACTCTAAAGAATTTTTTGCCTTCATCCCCCTTGCACTCCCCTCACATGAGCTCTTTATTGGCTCTTCCATCACTGATTTAGTTGAAACATTAGTTGGCTCTCGATCTAGAACTTTACTCCATTACTGGAAAAAAAGGTCACCATAAACTTCGCTATTCTGAAAATTTAATGATTTGTTCCCTAATATATGACAGTTCATACAAACATTATCTGGGTTTCCAACACAATATTCTAAACCCATTTCCCAAATTTTGAATTAAGGTGGATCTAAGATGGAAGCTCCTTTGAGGTATCAATTAAAACACAAACCCTGACTAGCTTCACAAATTTATTCAAAAACCAAAAATCATGTTTGAGGAAAATCCCTATATGATTAGACATGATTTCAATCAAATGCTCATACCTATACTCCAATGGTAATGCATGCATTTGTACCCAGTATGGAAAAACTCTTGAAGAAAAATCCTCAGCCCTAAAATTTGGTACCCATGGTTGCATACACAACCCTGATCTATCAAAGACCCGTGATTTTACTCTATATTTTGCATATCTATACACTTTATCCCTACAAATCACCACAAAAATCCATTTCCTTTGATCTAGATAAAAAATTGTTTCAATTCCTTTTCATTCATGACTAAGCAGTTCCTTTAATCTATCTAGGTTAGGGATTAAATTTGAAAACCTACAGATTAGATATTTTTCCCTTAAATCCTTTACTTGAGGCTGTAATAAATTCTTAGGAACTATGAATTGAACTAGGGTTTTCCTTTGCTCATTGCTTTGATCAATGCCTCCTTTACCTTCCTGATTGGTGCACTTTCCTTGATCTGAAGAAACGACCTCATTTCACTTCCATATCTTTTGTGTTACTTCCCTTCTTGAAGCAGCTTTCTTGCTTCTTCTCTTGTAATGCTTATTTTTACTCATTTTACCTTGTTTATTACTTCCTTGCACTTTATTTTTAGTATTCACCAACAATCCCTTCCTTTGCTCAAGCCAATCCTTCTTTTGTTCATTATTTTCAAAAATTTACTTCAGAATCCCCTGATGTCCAAAATTATAAGAAACCTCTTTGGCTAACTCCTTTTGTCTAACCTAACAACCCTCCTTCCTTGAAACAATGTTACCTTGCTATTACCTTCTCCCTGAGATCTGAAAACCCTCACCATGATAGCTTTTGAATTGTGTGATACCATGTCAATCTACTAATCATGTTTCTTTTTCTTGCAAATTTGAAACCCTAGTAGATCTTAAATTGATTTTAGTATCTTCATATAGCTTTTTCAAGTACTCAAGGTCCTTTTAATACTCCTTGTATTCTTTATCATTTCACATGCATTGTTGAAAAGCTCCATCTTCACTGCAAATGTCAAAAATTGGTTGTTTTGAATGGTCTAGATGCCTGATAGTATGGAACGACACCTAGTTTGGCTTTGAAAATTTGTCTTACTCCTTTAGATCTAGGCCTTGCATGTTTCTAGATAGTATTACCCATGGGTCTATGGTTTCAAATACGGCCACCATAGCCTCGATAGCTATGAGAGCCATGAAAAGTTTGCAGTCTGACAATTTCTGAGAAATAGTTGTTAATGTGTTGTCTCCTCTCCATGACCTTGGTAATCAATTTGACACAATTTTTTTTTTACATTTTTTTCAAATTATGTTAATAACCTATTGAAATTTTAGGTCAAGTTGCTTAACTCTATTTTTTTGAATTTTTCATTGCCACTTACACGCCTAGTTTGGACCCTTATGATCCTACAATGACCCCTATGTGGTTTTGAGGAATTGTTTGATATTTTTAGAAGTATGTGTCCTCCAAGTGGAAAGTGTGTTGGTGCTTTGCATGTCGAATTGTGAATGAACAGTTGGTTCAGTTAGTTATTGCTTCACCAATTTTGCTATGTGGTGTGGACCTAAGTATTTTTGGGTCATGTGGAGTTCAACTATGTAAGGAGCAGATTTATTGAAGTGATTATAGGTCATGGCAACCTATTTTGGTATTTTGCATGTTTTGGTTTATTCTGCAAGGTATGTGTGTTAAGATCTTAAGCCGACAGGTTATGTGATGCATGTTTCATCTAATTAGGCTTCACTAATTGATGTTTTGGTTGTTTGCAGTATATATATAAGGTTGATTCATTGTGCAAAGGATGAGATGAGTAGATGGTGAGTGTGTATGCAAAATTTGATGTAGTGTGAAGTTTGAAAGGTGTAGTGGTGAAGTATAAAGTGTATTAAGTCAATTTTCAAAGCTTAATTGGAACTATATCTTTGGAATGTTGTAAATACAATATTATCAGTTCATTTTGGAAATGAGCTACCATTTCCTCATCTTTTTCTATTCTAGGTAGTGAGCCCTTAGTAGTAATCTACCAAATTTGTCATTCTTTCTTTTTGGATAATGAGTCCACCATTCTTTAATCTCTATTATAATTGGTTATAATATATTGTGAGCTAATCCTCATCATTTTTTTTTCCCTATCTAGGGTTTTCCACATAAATCTAGTGTTCTTGTGTTCTTTGATTTGATGAATTCTTTATGTATTCCTTTCCATTATTGTAAATTTAATGTGATGATTTGAATAGATATTTAAGTTGATAAGGTTAATGAATTTCAATGAATATTGATTCACACCCTCCCTCTCAGTATTTTGGGTGTTCAAAAAATATAGGATTAATTTACACATATGAGGATGCATAGCAAGTTCTTGGGGTAACTCAAAAAAGTTTGTAAACTTAGAGTATTTCTCTTCACCCAAGATCACACAAAGTGCAAGGGGAGTGGATACACACTAAAAGTTCACACAAGCATGGCCAACATAGAATACACTCATTCTTTTTAAATTCTCTAAGGCAAGGATAATTTCATTTTAAATAGCACCAAACTAAAGTATGGATTTGTGTTGATGAATTTTAAATCAACATTGTAATGGTGAGGACTTTTGGGTTCAATTTTAGCCAACTTTGAAAAATCATAGCATTGTAAATTTTAGAACCAATTGAAAGCTAATTGTCCTAAAACATGAAATAAAGCAACATATGATGGATGAAAATAAAGATAAAATGATATTTTTTTCCTTCACTTCAAGATTTTATGCTTCTCCCCAAACCTAAAAAATCAATTAGCCTTACAGAAAAAACTAGAAGTTAGTAAATGATTAGAGAGTAGATGAAACTAAACATTTAAAGCATAAATGAAAATTTAGTTCTCTATTTTTTGTTGCAATAGAATCATTGTGCAGATAATTGCATTGCTTTGGTGAACTTCTTGGCATCGCTCTGTCAGAAAAAAGAGAGGTCATTTTTGACAAATGCAAACCTGTAACTACAAAAATAAATAGAACGGTCAAAAGCATTAATATATCAAAAGAATTGCTATACCAAAATGACAAAGGCATGCCAATGCAAACAATAGCAGTGCTATATTTCAATAGCATCACAATTCATAAAGGGATCACTCTAGTTAAAGGAAAATAGTGTTGCAATGCAAACGATCGTGTCACTGCTTGCGATATCATTTTCATGCACTAAACAAAAGCATCGCCAAGCCCTGTAACTTGAAAATTATAGAAAACTCATCAAGTTTGGTTAGTTCTACCCTTCCTCTAGCACTAGAATGTAAGAATGAACATAACATAAGCTAAACCTACAAGATCTACATAAAACAAACATTTATATTTAGCAAGTTAAGTCAAGCTCTCAATGAAGTACTCCAAAACATCAAACAGAGAAGCTATTTAAACATAAAAAATAAAGAAATGTATAAAGGAAACTAGTTAAATTCCTCAAACCTCATCCCATTAGGAGATTGGTGCTACATTGATGTAGAATGTTAGCTCTTTCCCAATCCCTCTATTGAAACAAGCTTTTAAATGGGTGGTGTTGATGAAAATTGATGAAAATAGAAGTAAACTAAGCTAAAATGGATAAAAAGCTAAAATGGATGCAAATGGATAAAAGTGGGTATGGAAATGTGCAACATAAATTTTGTAAAATGGAAGTGAATCCTTTTCTCATATAAATGAGGAGTATTTATAGGAGAAATGACTAAATCAATGGTTAAGATTGATTTGGTCAACTGATGGATGAGAATCAATGAGAGGTGAAGGCATGGATCAAGGATTCTCCTTATTGGATGAGAATTCAAGTTGACCAAGATCAAGGATTTAATAAATGGCTCTCATTGATTCAAAGAAGGGGAATTACTAAAAATTGGGAAGTTGTTAGGAATTTTTTAGCAAGATATTCCCATTCATGGTATGTGCATGATTATGATGGGCAAAAAAGTGGTGATACGATGGATATGTATAGGGTATGTGGCTGGTGATTTGTTTTTTACCAAAAATTGATGAAACAAAAAGGGTTTTTAAAGGATATTCTCAGTTTTCCACCAATATAAATTATTATTTACTTTGAATTTAATAAGTAATTATTATTCATTTTCTATTTGAATTACGACTAATGTCCTAATTGATAGGTTGATTGAAAAAAATCTATAACTTTTAAATGGTATCACATTTTTTGAGTCTGAAACATACATCACATTCTATGCTTCACATACTATAAGATTAAATAAAATAAAATTGAATTTCATGAAGTTTTAACCAAGTTAAGGTGGTTAGACATACAAGTTTTTATATTTTTTTAAAGTTGTAATAAAATATTCATAATTAATTATTTACGTGGAAAAAAATTACAAAAAAATATGCATCACATCAGGACATGACTCCTTTACTTATATCTAAAATATTATAAAAGAATATTATCATTTTATCATGGTTAGGGTGGTCAGAAAGACACCTGCTTCTTATTTTTCACTGAAATTTAAGTACTACTACATTGCAATTTCAAATTTTCACCTAATAGATTTTTCTTTTCAATAAACCTAGTAGTTTTGAAACTAAATTCAATTTTCTACATATTCTATTCTTACATATTTTAAAATTAATATAGATAACTTATTCAAATTTTTATGTCAAGTTTCCTAACTCTGATTTTTCTAAATTTTTTGCCACTTAAGGGTCTATTTTTTCCATGATGACCCTAAACATACCCTTCAAATGGAGGAATATTCTAGGGGAATATTCCATTGTATATGGGAGGGTGAGAGAAATTACCCATTTAGACAATTAAAACATTGTGCAAGATGGATAAAATTAGAATTTTAACTAAATAATTTACTTATTTAATTAAAGGGGGATAATGACATTCAAATAAATATTTAGTATTATTTAATCAAATGAGAAGACATAGGAAATTTAATTAAATAATTCACATTACCTAATTAAATAAGATGAAAATTAGTACGAAAGGGGATGAATTAGTCAAATAACATTCATTATTTGATTAATAGGAGAAAATGATTAATTTAGTTAAACAATAAAGATTACTTGATTAAATGGTTGAAAAGAGGTGATTTAGGATAAAATGGTGTTAGTAATCAAATTCAATTGTGCAATATCAGTCAAAAAAAATTCAAGTGTCTACAAATGGGTCTTACACTCAACATGGATCCGAAGTAGGAATTATTTTTGTCGTACCACAAGGAGACATAATCCTTATGTCCTACAAGATAGAATTTCCTTATACAAATAACATTATTGAATATGAAGCTCTTATTATGGGATTTAGATCAACCATAAAATGGATGATAAAGTACCTTCATGTCTTTGGTGATTCTCAATTGATCATCCAAAAAACCAATAATAACTGACACAAAAGGTAAAAATACTAATTCTTTACAAAAGGATGGTTGATAGTTTCAAAAAATACTTTGATGTCATCATGTTTGAGAAAATTCCAAGGATACAAAAAGAGTAATTGATGTCATGGAGCTAACATCGAGTCTTTTCTTGATATGCCTCATAATATACATTAGTGGGAGTTCTTGGTGGAACATATTTTGCTTCCTACTTTTGATGTTCATAATTCTAAACTCATGTGTCAGATTGTTGGTCCTAATTCACCCTTGTATAAAGGTATTTGCAATTACCTTCACAACCAAACCATTTAGCTTAAATTTTCTAATAACCAAAGGAAAACCTCCATACATCAATCATGCTTGTATGAACATTATCATCGGCGACAGCCTATAATGACATGATTTTTATAGTACTCTTCTAAGGTTTCTTGACTCAAAGGAAGAACACACAACTTTACATGAGGTACACAATTGTATATACATTGCTCATTCTAGTGGTCCTACTTTAGGTGCACCTTACCACCCACCATTTTTTTCTAAATGTGTAATATTAATTTTTAATTAATAGATTTAAGAAACCTATTCATCAAAAAATCACATCAAAACTAGAAATAATTAGTGGACCACTATGAAGAGAGATGCATATTGTCTTGTTAAGAAGTGCCACCGATGTCATATTCATAGAGATCTTGTTCATGTACCAGTATAAGACTTTCATCCTATCATATCTTCATGGTATTTTTCTTAATGGAGACTCAACCTCATATGGAAAATCCATCCTTCCTCAACAAATGGTCATAAATTCATCCTTACTACCACTGAATATTTCACAAAGTTGATTGAGGCCATTCCCATGACCTATATCACTAGCAAGAAAATAGAAAAGTTTATTCTTAATTACATCATATGCTCATATGGCACTCCCCTCTCCATCATCACCAATAATGGTTACCCTTTCAAGAACCACAATGTTCATAAGCTATGCAAAAAATTCCATATTCGACATCACTTTTCTACTCCTTACTATCCACATGGAAATAGTCAACTTGAGGTGTCTGTAGTGTAGAAAAATATATCCCTTCACATTTTCACACTTAATTTGAGAATTATTAACATTAAAATGAACCTAATGTCACCTTGATCTAGTGTTGTAATATTTTTTACATGTTCACATTAGGTTTAGGGCCATTTTAAGCTAAATAGACCTAATTTCCCCTTAATTTAGTGTTGTAAAGTGTATTTATTTATGTCTCCACATTATGTTTCCATCCCTATTACATTTATGACCTCAATATAATCATTAATAGGACCTTAAGACCCTAAATTATCCATCCTAAGGCTTATTTCAACTAAGATCCTAACATAATAAACAAATACACCAAATATCCTAACTCCTCAACATTTCCTTTGCCTAAAATGCCCTGGTGGAACCCAAATGCCAGCTTGGGCCTATGAGTCCCACCCAAATGGGACCTATATGCTACTTGTGGAATATGAGTCCCATTTAGCCCCCTTTTAGGGTTTTGAGCTAGAAATTATGGTTTTGGATTAAAATTTCATGAATATCGGCATTTGGGATCTATTAAATAGTAAATTAGATGAAGTGCATATATAAACAAGGTTTTAAATCATTATTTCATCTAAGAAATCATAAGATCAACCTATCAATCAAGAGTCAAGCATTATTAGACTTCACAAGATCATCAAAGAGTATTCAAGATCATTTCTAAGGAATTCAAGGGCAGATTTCTTCATTATTTATTATAGGAAGTCAACATTTGTCATCATATAAATGGCATAATACATCAAACATTTTGTTAAACTATTCTTGTGATGTAGTATTCAAGATCTAAGTTAGGAATTTTTTCATATCCAATTGAAGATCAAGATCTAAATTCTTCATGGCCACTTCATGTTAGATTGCTTCAATCTACATTTCAAGACATCATTCAAGATATCATTGTTCATGTTTCATTGTGTCATCATATAAGGTTTAATTACCTAAATGGGGTTTGACAAAGGAAAACCCCTATTCCCTAACAATCAACAAGGTTTTCTCTCTCTTCTTGTGTGATTGTAGATCTCAATGATTTAGAGCTTGAAGATCCTTTGAAAAATAAGTTGCAAGATTGAGGAAAGTTGTCAAGGCTGTCACAAGGTTGTCATGTTCATGGAAAATCATCTAGAGGCCCTAATTCAAGGTTTCAGACTCAGAGGTTTGACATGAGGAAAGCTACAAGAAATCACTAGAGAATACCATAATTTAAGCCAAACCCTCATATTGGGACTAAATCACTGCTTGTGGCATATGAGTCCTAGTACTACCTTTTTCTAGATTTCAAGAGATCCAAATCATTCACTGAAAGATTCTAGTTTTTACATACAAACCCTAGTCTAGGACTAAATCTCCCAGACTAGCATATGAGTCCTAGTGAGCATTAAAAGTAAAATTTTTAGAGTTTCAAAGATTTTTTTATCACATCTTTCTTCTAGGTACCTTTATGTTGATTCTCAATTTGTTATTTTGTATTTCAGTTTCATATTTTATCCTTGGATTGAAATATCTAGGGTTTCCTTGAATGAAACATGAAGGAAATTGGTGGTTCTATCTCCCAAAAGATTGGAACCCTATTTCCTTGGTTTTATTTTGGTGAACCCGGCCTTTATAAAATCTTATTTCTGATTTGGAGTGCATCATAGTCCTAGATTTATCTTACATTAAATTTTCATTAGTTCTTACATTAGTTAGTTGCATCTAGAATTTCAAAATCTTGAATTAGAGAAAAGTGCATATAGGTTGCATTTTTACATTTTAGATCATTCAATTTCAATAAAATTTTGCAATTTTAAATAGTTAACATAACATACAAGCTAGAAACCTTAGAAACAACTAAGAATTTGTTGAATTTAGTGCAAAAATACTAATATGGGACTCATACGCCCCTCTAGGCAATTTAGTCCCAGTACAAGTTGTTTTGCCTACTTTCTAGAAATTTTGTGTTGTGTTTTTTTTAGCATTTGAACCCTTCAAAATCCGTAACTAAGACTCATATGCCCCTTTGGGTGAATTAGTCACAAATAAAACCTAAAACTATCTTTTAGAGCATTAAAAACATCATTTGTGTGTTTTTATATGTTGTTGTTAGCTATTTGTTTTAGTTTGTTCAGTTTTTGTTTCATTAATTTAATTAAGTTTAGCTTAATTTTCTTCATTTAGTGCATTGTAAAATTTGAAAATGGAATTTACAACATTTCATTTTTAGATTGTTGGGTATGTGCAGGATCATGATGGGCCAAAAAGTGGCAATATGATGGGTATTTGTAGGGTATGTGGCTAACAACTTTTTTTTACCCAAAATTGATGAAATGAAAAGGAGTTTTAAAGGAGATTCTCAACTTTCCACCAATATAAATTATACTTTACTTTGAATTTAATAAATAATTATTATTCATTTTCTATTTGAATTATGACTAAAGTCCTGATTGATAGGCTGATTGAAAAACATCTATAGATTTCAAACGGTGTCACATTTTGGAATCCAAACAATGATCACATTTTATTTTTTGCATACTATAGGATTAAAAAAATAAAAATTGAATTTCATGAAGTTTTGACCAAGTTAAGGTGGTTAGACATACAATTTTTTATATTTTTTAGAAGTTGTAGTTAAAAAATCATAGTTAATTATTACTTGGAAAAAAATTACAAAAAAATATGCATCACATCGGGACATGAGTCCTCTAATTATTTCTAAAATATTATAAAAAAATATTATCATTTTATTGTGGTTAGGGTGGTCTGACAGACACCTACTTATTTTTTCCCTGAAATTTAAGTACTACTGCATTGAAATCTCAAATTTTCACCAAATAGATTTTAAAAAAATAGAAATAAACCTAGTAGTTTAGAAACTACATTCAATTTGATACAGATTCTATTCTTACATATTTTTGAAATAATATAGATAACTTACTCAAATTTTTATGTCAAGTTGCCTAACTCTAATTTTTCTAATTTTTTTGCCACTTAAGGGCCTGTTTTCTCCATGATGATCCTGCACATACCCTGTTTCATTATGTAATCAACAAATTACCTTGTTTAGAATATGAAAATTGCATTTACACATTTCATTATAGGTCATTTTGTTGCATTTTAAGTCACTTTCCATGTTGAATTTGTATATATTACTTATCACAAATGTTAGGATCTATCTTTTCCAAGTTTGTAAAGAAAAAGTTTATCAATAAGCATGTTAGTCATTCATTCAATACATTTCCAAGTTATGAGAGGCTCTTAGTGCAAGATAATGAAAATTTTGATGCTTTCCTTAAATCTACACCCCCTCTTATCTTTCCTACTTGTGATAATGATGTGATAGAAGAGGATACAAGCATAGATAACACTGAAGATCATACCTGTTCTTCTCCCGATACCTCACCTGTTAGTAATGAAGGTATCTTGGTGAAAGAAGATGCAATCATTGAGAATCATGAAATTATTGCTTTTCCTTCTCATCCTCCCTCTTGGGAAGATATTATAGAACAAGAGAATGAGATCATAGACACATTTCTAAAAATCACCCTACCTAATTTCCATTCACCTCTTGCTTGTGACAACATTTTAGTGAGAGAGGATGGAGTTGCAAGGAATCATGACAATCATATTGTAACTGAAGATGACAAGTTAGTGTTAGATGATAAAATAATTAAGATCTATGACAACCCTCTTTATGTTTCTTCCACTACCTAGTCTATTTTGGAAGATGTTAGGGGATAAACAAATGAAATTGTGGACAACCTTGACAATCACATTTTTTCTTCTCCTAGTATCTCTCCTAGTTGTGAAGAAGATACTTTGATGTTAGAAAATCTAATTGATAAAATTCATGAAAATATTAGTTGTATTTCTTCCTCTATGGAAAACATCATTGAACAATAGAATACCATCATTGATAAACAAGAAAATCCAACAATTAATAAATCCCTTACTTGTGATGAAGTCATTTTAGAAGAACCGACCTTTGAATGTCATGAACAACCAATTCGTAGCTCTCCTAAAAGATCTCCTAGTAGGGAGGATATCATGGTGCAATAAAATGTGAACATTGACACATGTCTTTCAAAAAATAGTAATGAGGCTTCCCTAGATGAAGATGATGAAGTGACATTAGACTTATCTTCACTAAGAGATCATGAAAATACAGATAATTTTGTTGAGGTTATGATGGCACAAATTGGATCTCCTTTAATTAGTGAGCCTCCTAAGTCACCTCCCATTAGTGAACCACATAAATAGAAAATAAGAGATCTCATGAAATCTATAATGCAATTTGATAGTAACAATGTTTTACATCATAGATTACCATAATTAGGACAAATGGAGTATGTGGGCTGGAAGAGGAGTGGTGCAAGAGGTTTGAATTATTCTAATCACAATGGTGATGAAGGGGTAGACTTGGATGAGGATGATACAAATTTCTAGTTGTCTAGGCCATTGTAGGCTACTTCACTAGATGTTGGTGGTTGGTTGTGCTTGGTCGACATGTGGACTACTCCTCTTATGTGTCCTTTTAATGTTTCTTCTGGGTACTAGGTGGTCATGGTTGTGGCTTGGGATCTCTTTTTTCCTTGCATTTGGTGTTGTTCTCTTTTCTCTATTGGAGCAGTTGCTTTCTTTGTAGGGATTATGGTGTTTTCCTACATTCGTCCTCCTATTCTGAACTCAACTAGGTTCCTTGGCATCCAATGTGGCCTTTTGGGTACTATAACTTTTGGTACCACTATGGTGCTTATCCAATGTAGGCTAGTGAGGCTTCCTCTATTTTCAATTTCTCCCAGTTGTTGGTGCTTTAATTGGTGTTTTATCTTTCAGGAGTATCTTTTTTGGTTTTAGGGTGGGATTTTTCCTTCTAGTTCTCTACTTTTGTAGTTCCCCTAGTTTCTTTTCATTGTCTCGGGGTTGGTGTGCCTTATGAGGTTGGGCTTTAAAGATGTTTTTGATTTTAAAGTTGTTGGTCAGTGGTTTTGTTCCCTCCCTTTTGCTGCTAGAAGTGGTTCTCTTGTTGGCAACGACTACCCCTTTAATGTTCAATTGGTTTGGATCTCCTTTTGGTTCCCATTGCTCTCTATGTAGAAGGGGTGTGGGTTTATTTTGGTGGATTTTTATCTCTTAGTTCTTGATCCTGATCTTTTGGTTGGGTTGTTTTCATCAATATTTTTTATGACCCATTTCTATTTGTTCCTTAAGGGCATCTTTGTTGCTATTGTGGATGTGCTAAAGCAACATGTTCTAGATGAGTTTCTTTGGCTACAGGTGTTCATTGATGGGTTGGATGGGATTCTCATGTTCTTGTTTTTCCGTGTTTTTATTTTCAACATTTTTGTGGGGTTTATCCCTGTGATTTTCTTGCTATCCCTTTTTCTCATTTTGTTGATGGGTAGCTCTCTTCTCTTTTCTTCAATCTAAGTCTTCTTTTGAGGTGAAGATTACTCCTATTGAGGTGGAGCCTTCTCTTCTAGAGGTAAAGTTGGGGATTGTGGATTTGTGGAGGTGCTTTCCTTGTTGCTGGCCTTCTCTCTTATAGTACCTTTTGAGGTGGTGTGTGCTCCTATGGAGGTGGAACTATTTCTTGTTAGAGTTTGACTATAGTGGTGGTAAAGTTCTTCATGACATCTGCTCCTATAGATGAGAGTCTATTCCTTTTGAGGTGGAGTTTGATTTAGCTCTTCATATGTGGGGGTGGTGCAAGAGATCTTCTCGTTGGTGTGGTTGGATGGCCTCTTACCTAGTGGTTCTTGAGGGTATCCATTTGAGTTGTGGGTTTAAGGTCCCCAATAAAACCTAGTGTGATATGAGGGACTCTGGTCCCTATTATATGAATGTAATCAGGTTTTAGTTTCCCTTCTAAACCTAGTTTGGGTTCAATATCCCTTGTAAAACTTAGTTGTGATTTGGATTTAAGGTTCTTGTTAAAAAAAAAATTGATTGTTGTAGATCTAGGTAGTCTTGTTGTTTAGTAGGTATTCTTCTATTGGTTCACTATTGGTTGTCCATGTTTTATTCTTGTGTAGCTAGTTCTTCTTTTTGTGGGTTTTGGGTCCCCATCAAAACCTACTTGTTAATTTTTTTAGGTCCATTCAAAACCTTATTTTCCCCCATAATCAAAATAATACTTCGCAACAATCGAGTTATAATACAATTGCTCAAACATGTAGGCAACCATAAACCACCCCCAATTCATTACCATTGCATCAACATATTCTACCTGGTGCTCCTCATTTTCCTTTACATAATTTAGTTGAAGACGTTAAAAATACTCTCGCTAATATATCCAGGTTATGGCATCTTGTTTAAACATCACCTATATACAATTGGGTATTCTTAGAAATGTTGCAAATAGAACATGAGGAGATCAAATATTCTATGAGATTGAATACTGTAGCATCTTACTTTGGTCATAGCCAAGTCACATAGTCAAAAATCACATTCCCTAAACATAAATTACCCTCACTTGAGATTCAAAATAAAAATGAATCCTTGATGATAGAAGTGATCATTAATTAAACCATAATTAAGTACACTCTCATAGACAATAGAGTAGGTCTTAATGTTTGTAGCATTGACCTCCTAAATAAAATTGGCATGGACAAGAGACTTATTCAGCTTAATGATCAATGTTAATATTTATGGCTTTGACAATGTTAATAGGCAACCATTAGGAATGATCACGTTACCTATTAAGGTCAGACCTGTAGTCTTTCCTACCCCTGTCCATATCATGCCAAGACATCTTTCATACAATCTTATCCTAGGGAGACCATGGATTCATGCTATGAAATGAGTCCCATCTAATCTTCACCATGAGATGAAATTTGAATACAACAACAAGATATACATGGTTGAATCATATGAACGAAGCTATAAATAATATGATCATAAGACTTCCAAGTCCCCTAATTCTTTCATTCCAAAATCAAATGTTAAACCTATACAAGCTGATATTAATCCTAATTTTCTTTCACCTACAACACAAATCTTTAGTGATAATTAGGGCTCATTATATTTTACACCTCGTTTCAATGAAGACTCCAAACTCTCATCCTCAAAGTCCAAGGATTCATATACAAATCATTCATTTTCAGACACAAGTTCTAGTGACAATTGGGGTTCATTAGATTTTACACCCTCTTTTATGAGAGTACAAAATCTCACAATCTAAACCAAAACAACCTTGTGTTTCATTTTCTCAACTTGGTTCTATGTCAAAAACATTATCCCATGGTGGTGATGGGTTCTATTTAACTCCCATCCCTCATCAGAGGACGATGCTTAACTTTAAGAAACACAAAAAAGGATTTGTGTTCTCATGAAGAAGACAATCCTTATCAGAAGTATAAACCCCCTTCATTTAAGTTAAAATATTTTTATGGTCTTAGATGAATACTCCCTCTTGAACATGGATATAATGAAAATACAAAGCAAAATGATAGAGAAAAAGTACCATACTCTTTCAAGAAAGATTTAAGTTTACCAAAATTATATCAATTTTCATCTAAGGCCTTATCATTTAGTGTGTGTATGACATCTTGTGCAAATATAGGAACATATTCTACTATTGATCAAGAGGGTATCTTGCCAAGACTCATCCAAGATTGTTTGATATCTCTCCCTTTAAGAACAAGAAAGAAATTTTGCTACAAGAATTCATTTTTTTCATATCATAGAGTTCACAGTCATTCTAGTAATGAATTTAAGGCTTTGAGTGTAAAAACTCAACATCTTAAGGAGTGTGGTGCTCTTCCTTATGTTCAAGCACCTAATTCCTCTAATTGATACTGATCTTCACTCTAGCATGTTTCTCATCAATCAACTCATCTCATCCTTGTCTTGCACTAAGTTGGAGCAAGGAGTTAGGTAGCCTTTTCCTTTTATTTCACTTCTTGTCTCTTTTGGCTACTTGACCACCTTCCATATATATAGGAGCAAGCTTGGGATGTGGATGACATGCCTTAAGTTGGCTCGCATTTGACATACTGAATTATGCAACCCCTTTTCATGATGTTGTATTCATAAACATATGACTTGGCATAGGGCTTTTCAAATAAGCTCTCATGGCTTCTTCTGCTTTAAAGAAATTTCTCATAGAAATGGTGTTAGTAACCACTTTAAAGTGGGGGAATACACAGACACTCATGTTTCACTATGCAATTTTCTTTAATCTTGCAATATGTCATTTTTCTTGGTGGTGTCATTGGGTTTGATTCCCTTTAAGAGCATGATATTCCTTTGAATTTTCCTCTCCTGGAGACATTCGACATGATGTTCTATAAGAAGGGACCTTACATGAATTCAACAAAATCCCTTTGAACATACCTTACACTATTTTGCATTTAGAATAACTATTATATGGCCACCTTGCATAAGACACTTTGCTTTCCTATGGAGCCATCTTGTTTGTTCATGAGTATCAAGCATACGAAGCTTTTCTTGCCTCATGGAGCTCAAAATTCATTGTTGTGTGGTGCCTTATCAAATGTATCATGAGGTATAGATTTGGTATGGTTGTCCGTATGGGAGCCAAACTTAGGTGCGACTTTCACGTAGCCACTTGCTTGTGTGTATGGGAACATACAACCATGTGTGCATGTGTCTAACCTCTCTAAGGGCTCACCTAGTGGAAAAATTGAGGTTCCACTAGCCCTTGTGAGCATGCACATCGTTTGCATAATGGAAATCATGTTCTACTTATAATCCACCCTTTTTGGATACTCACCCAACATACATCCTAAAGTTATGTTGTGTCAAAGTGAGTGTGTATTTTAAACAAACGAGCTAAAATCTGATCCACAACATGTGGTACAAATGGTCAAAGCTTGATCCACCATTTCTTTCTTTTTCTTTTATCTTTATATCTTTGACATTCCATGTTTACCTTGTTTTACTACATATCATACATCTTGTTTGTGTCATTTTTTTCTTATGTTTGTTTAATGTAGGATCTTGTTTGTTCATAAGACATTTTGCTTTCCTATGGAGCCATCTTTTTTTTTCATGAGTATCAAGCATACGAAGCTTTGCTTGCCTCATGGAGCTCAAAATTCATTGTTGTGTGGTGCCTTATCAAATTTATCATGAGGTATAGATTTGGTATGGTTGTACGTATGGGAGCCAAACTTAGGTGTGACTTTCACATAGCCACTTGCTTGTGTGTATGGGAACATACAACCATGTGTGCATGTGTCTAACCTCTCTAGGGGCTCACCTAGTGGAAAAACTGAGGTTCCACTAGCCCTTGTGAGCATGCACATGGTTTGCATAGTGGAAATCATGTTCTACTTATAATCCACCCTTTTTGGATACTCACCCAACATACATCCTAATTTTTTTTTGTGTCAGAGTGAGTGTGTATTGTAAACAAACAAGTTGAAATCTGATCCACAACATGTGGTACAAATGGTCGAAGCTTGATCCACCATTTCTTTCTTTTTCTTTTATCTTTATATCTTTGACATTGCATGTTTACCTTGTTTTACTACATATCATACATCTTGTTTGTGTCCTTTTTTTCTTATGTTGGTTTAACATAGGATCTTAGATCCTAGGGGCTTCAACACCCCCTTGATCTTTTCCATTCTATACCATCCACATTGGTACAGTTGGACCCCTCTTGAATGTCTACTTTAGTGTGAGTTTGAAGCAAGTTCCTCCTCTCACTAAAGTGGGGACTAAATGTAGTGTAGAAAAATGTATCCCTTTATATTTTAACACTTAATTTTAGAATTATTAACATTAAAATGAATGTAATGTTGCCTTGATCTAGTGTTGTAATGTGTTTTACATGTTCACATTGGATTTAGGGCCTTTTTAAGCTAAATAGACCTAATTTTTCCTTAATTTAGTGTTGTAAAGTGTATTTATTTACAACTTCACATTAATTTTTTGGCCCTCTTGCATTTATAACTTTAATATCATCATTAATAAACCCCTAAGACCATTTATTATGCATATAGAGGCTTATTTGAACAACAAAGATCCTGAAATAATCAACAAATAAACCTAATATCCTAACTCCTCAACATTTCCTCTGCCTAAAAAGATCTTATGGGACCCATATGCCACCTTGGGAATATGAGTCCTACCCAAATGGGACCTATACACAATTGTAGTGTATGAGTCCCATTTGGCCCCTTTTTAGGGTTTTTAGTAATAAATCAAGGTTTTGGATTCAAATTTCATGAATGTCAGCATTTGGGATCTAATAAATGATAAATTAGGTGAAGTGCTTATATAAAAAAAGGTTTCAAATCATTATTTCTTCTAATAAATCATAATATGAACCTAGCAATCAAGAGTCAATAATCCTATGACTTCATAAGAGCATCATAGAGTAGTCAAGATCATTTCTAAGGGATTCAATGACAAATTTCTTCATCATTTGTTGCGTCAAGTGAAGATCCATCATCATTATATCAAAGGAATAATGCATAAAGAATGTTGTTAAGCTAGTGTTGTGATATAGTATTCAAGATCAAAGTTAGGCATTGTTTCATATCCAACTCAAGATCAAGATCTACATTCTTCATGACCACTTCATGCTAGATTGTTGATCTACATTTCAAGACATTATTCAAGGTATCACTGTTCATGTTTCGTATTTCATGGTTATGTTTCATTGTTTCATCATAAGGTTTAATTACTTGAATGGGGTTTGACCAAGGAAAACCTCTATTCCCTAACAATAAACAAGTTTTTCTCTCTCTTCATATGTGATTGTAAATTGTAGTGGTTTAAAACTTAAAGATCCTTTCAAGACTACATTGCAAGATTGAGGAAAGTTTTCAAGGCTATCACAAGGTTGTCATGTTCACAGAAAGTCATCTACAAGCCCAAATTCAAGGTTTCAAAATCAGAGGTTGGATAGGAGGAAAGCTAAGGGAAATCAACAAACAATACAAATTTTTTAGCCAAAACATAATACTAGGACTAAATCTCCACTTGTGGCATATGAGTCCTAGTACTACCTTTTTCCAACTTTTAGGAGATCTAGATCATTTACTGAAAGATTCCAGTTTTTGCACAGAAACCCTAGTTAGCAACTAAATCACCTAGACTGATGTATGAGTCCTAGTGCACATTAAAAGTCAAAATTTTAGAGTTTTAGAGCTTATTCTAATCTCATTTTTCTTCTAGGTACCTTTTTGTTCATTTTCAGTTTTTAATTTTGTATTTTAGTTTCATATTCTATGTCATATAGTTAGCTTTTCACATTACATTCATTTCTTTCTTTCTAATCATTTTTTTGGGGGTAAACCCCCTTTATTCATTTAATCACACCCTAGGACACCCTTCTAGTAGATCTCTTTCCCTAAAAACTATGATGCACTAGATAAAAGAATCTATTTCAAGATGGTATTTTTTTTTTTCCATTTTAGATAAATATTTAATATGAAAGTTGATGTCTGATGGAAACAACTTTTTTTTGATTCACACACATTTTAATATTTATATAAAAATATATATTTAACAAAATTGGAAAAAATATATCCATGCACTAAAGTTTCAAGTTATAAATACACAAAAAAATTGAAAAAAAAAAAATGCTATAAAAAGTTTGACGTCTCATGCAACTTCATTTTTCAGTGTTTTATCAACAACTAAATTATAGTGTTAATTTATTGAAAACTAGTTTAAAATATTTAAAAAAAATAAAAATACAAACATAAAATATACTAAAAAATAGATATTTTACTAGTTCGCATCATTTCAAAATTTGAAAAATATATGCCACTTTTTAGTGATTGAAATTTGAAAGTTGGATCAGTGTTGGTTGTTTCCTTTATCAAGTGTGACATAACTTTTTTTTTTTACCCACTTAAAATCCTCAAGAAGACTATCAATGAGTATGGCCATGACTGGCATCTTGAGTTGAACCCAACTTTATGGCCACATTGTAGAAGCATTCACACTCCTATAGGTGCCACCCCATGTTCCCTTTTCTATGATTTTGAATCCATTCTTCCTATCAAGTTCGAGTTATGATCATTAAGGGTATCCAACAACATTTTATTGATGAAGAATACTAGAAAATATCTAGGCTACATGAGTTAGAGTTATTGGATGAGAGATGTTAGATGATACTAGATAATCTTCAAGGATATTGAAACCATCTCCATCATATTTATAACAAGATTCTGAGCTAGAAATTTTGATATTGGTTCTCTCATATTGAAATAAAATAGAAGAATCAATTGGACAAAGAAGCCATGCAAGTTTGAGCCTAACTAGTTGTGTCATTAAATCATTATAGTTGTCTATGGATCTGACGCATACAAACTTGCCACTTTTGAAGGTGAAATGCTTCCAAAAGACCATCTATAGCATGCATGCACCTTCAAAATTTTCACACATGAATCTCACAAAAATATAAAAATATGGAGAAATTTGCAAAAAATATGTAAAATTTAAAAACAAATTAAAAAATAGTAAAGAGAAATAATTCATCCAATCATGAAAACCACTTCAATGGTGATTTGGGTAAGTACCATGGTGAAAACTTGGTAAAAAAATGCCATGTGTAGTAGGCCATTGCTCTTCCATCTACCATCATTTTATATAGTTTTTCACTCCATCCACAATAACCCAAGCACATGCTGCTTCACCACAAAAATTTCACTTTCTCCCATACAACCATAATAAAACTTGTAACACCTCTCATGGCCTAAGATTGGTTGATGTTTTACATCACGTGCTTTCCATACCTATCCATAATAATGTTAGTCTACCTGATTCTTTTTCATCATTGTTCCTATACTTGACTAGGGGAAATCCTTGACCTAAATTTTTAGATGAGATCCTTGATGTAATATTAGAGGAAATTTATAGGGTATGTGCAGGATCATGCGCCAAAAAGTGGTGATATGATGGGTATGTGTAGGGTATGTGGATGATGACTTTGTTTTTACCCAAAATTGATGAAACAAAAAGGGTTTTTAAAGGAGATTCTAGCTTTCCACCAATATAAATTATGCTTTACTTTGAATTTAATAAATAAGTATTATTCATTTTCTATTTGAATTACAACTAAAGTCTTGATTCATAGGCTGATTGAAAAACATCTATAGCTTTCAAACGGTATCATATTTTTTGAATCTGAAACATGTGTCACATTCTATGCTTGATGTAATATAGGATTTAAACAAAAATGAATTTCATGAAGTTTTTACCAAGTTAAGGTGGTCAAACATACGATTTTTATATTTTTTAAAAGTTGTAATAAAAAAAATCATAATTAATTATTTACTTGGAAAAAAATTGCACAAAAATATGCATCACATCAGGACATGAGTCCTCTATTTATATCTAAAATATTATCATTTTATTATGGATAGGGTGGTTAGACAAACACCTACTTATTTTTTCCCTAAAACTTAAGTACTATTGCATTGAAATTTAAAATTTTCACCAAATAGATTTTCTTTTTTAAATAAACCTAGAAATTTAGAAACTACATTCAATTTGCTACATATTCTTTTCCTACATATTTTTGAAATAATATAGATAACTTATTCAAATTTTTATGTCAAGTTGCCTAACTTTGATTTTTCAAAAATTTTCACCACTTAAGGGCCTATTTTTTCCATGATGATCCTGCACATAGCCTATACAATTAATCTCACCATGAGAATCACTCATTAAAATATGTCAGCCATGATAAGACAATTCAACTTCCCTAATAAAAAATATGTGATCCATAATAATCTTCATACCCATCACATTCCATAATAAATTATCCCTCGTTTATACCAACACTTTGATTTGAAACAAATAAAATATCTTGCAAAAATTTGAGCTTAACAAATCATGAAATATTAGGCAAGCTATCACACTAGCCTTCAAGCCTAATCAATCAATTTCCTATTCAATATAATATATCCTTACTAGCCATAATTTTTCTTATATAGGGTGTAGCATCCTTGAAATGAGACTAGACATCTTATATGAGATGCTTCATTCCTGAAACTACACACCATCCTTCAAAACCCTATCTAGAAACACTCACCTTTGGTAGGAAGATCTAAATGGCTATTGAATTATTTGTTCCAGTAAGTCATATCTTTTATCTAATTTATTTGTTGTCATGTTCCAATGTTACTCAAGGATATCCAAAAGTGATGAGAGGAGCACGGATAGATCATGACCATTTATCTTTTTAATATTTTTTGTAGTTTTTCTTGATAATATTTTTGGGGCAACTAAGTTCCTTGTGTGTGATTGGAATTTCATTTGACATAATCAAAGCATACTATGCAAGTCAAAGGTCATCTAACACTTTTCTACATGAGGATCAACATGCTTTGTGGTTATTTCTCAATTATTCTAATAAGGGTTCTATTGTCACTAGTATGAATCATGGAACTCCTTGTCTACAATTTGTCTATATACTCAAAGGGTTAACATTTAGCACCTTGTTCTTTCCATATATTTTTGTATGCTATCTATTTGAAAAATAAAAATGCCCTATGATGATACTTGTGCACTAACAAAATCTCAAATTCTATCCCACCAATCCATTTCCAGTCTCGATTGATTCCACTCAATCTCATGCTATCCATTCTATCCTAATCAATAAAGCAAGTATCCACATCCGATATTGATCAAACTAATCATTTGTCACTTATTAATAATATTTTCCTCTGGCTTGTTAGAAAATTGGGCTCAATTTCAAGAATTTTTTTTCCAATTTCTCGAGGGGGCAACTTATTATCCTGTTGTCAACAAAGAACATTGGGGAATGAGCATGTTTTTCTTCATTTTTCTTTGAAAAAAATGTTAAAAATCAAATTGTATCATAGATGGGAAAAATCTAGACACTATAAATTGTCCTAAGCCTACAACAACATTTTCTTAGTAGTTTCCATCTAACCCTAAATTTATTCTTCCTCACATCCTTATAAATAAATAATTTTAATTATTTAATTATCATAATATTCCTCTTTCTCTTTATTTCTTCATTAATTAAACGACTTTAAATTTTAAATTGATTCCTCTTCCTGGATTAAATAACTATTTTTAATCATTTAATCCCTAAGCTAACTTCACTTGTGATTAAAATAAATATATTCATTTAATTAATTATTGATATGAGGTGGAAAATAAATAAATTTTATTTATCTATTTCTGAAAACTTGTCAAATCTCTTCTTTACTTACCAATTCCATTTTCTATTTTCATTTTTCAGTTAACTTTTTCACTTCTTTATTTCCTTTTCTAGTTAACTTCCTCTTTCTTCTAGTTAACTCTTCCACCTTTCACATCTCTCACTTTGGTTAACTCTTACATTTTCATATTTCTTGATCCACTTATCTCTTCCATAATTTTTCTATTTTCCATCTTCAAATGGGAAACTTTCCCATGCACATCTTCTCATTGAATCTTGTTTGTTGATTATCTATCAAATATTGACTATCAATCATGCCAAAATATCCTATAAATTTAAGTTTCATTCCTTCATAATTCAACCACATTCTTTGAAATCTCACCATCATTATCATCTTAGCAAAGTATATTTATGCACAATAAATTTGAGACCTACAAATTTCCCACTTTATAAAGTGAGATGGAGAAGAGCAATGAAAGTGAATTAACGGTGATGTATGAAAGTATTGCATTATTCTAATTTATTTGATTTATTATGTCATGCTTATTCTTCATTGATAGATTAGGATCTTTTTCTTGAATCTCATAGTTTTCTAGTTGTTGTTTAAGGTCTTAGCATCTAACTTGATTTCTCCTCTTACAATCTAAAGCTTTGATACCATGTTAGATTTTATAGTGAACCCCACAACTCCCAGAAATCACCTACAACCAAAATGCCCATTGTAAATGAGAAATCACAAAAACTTATTTACTATCAAACTTTAAGAGAAAATGACTAAGTCCACACAAGCATCTAATATTGAAAATAACCTATAATTATACTTGTTTTAATTGAACGCAACATGAATACTTGGATAATTACAAATTACAATAATGAATACATATAAGAAAAACCTAGATTAGGATTTGATTAGATTGTGATGATTGTTCTTATCTTATGCAATGAGACAACTTAAGCTATAAATATCTCAAACTAATAATAAAAAACACTCTTAAGTTTAGCTTAATTAATTAAAATAATAAGATAAGTAAGAATTAATTAATGATTAACTAATTATCAAGTGATTAAATCCTAATTACACTGACAAAAATTACCTCTCAATTGATTACTTTTATATGAACTCCTTGTAAGTCACCTTATTTTTATAATCTACTATAAAGAAAAACTTATGGATGAACAACATATCTTCCAAAGCTTTGAACATTACACTTTGAGACTAATTGACATAATTATGATAGGAGGATCCAATGAAGGACTATCTAGTGATGTATCCCACTCTAAACACAAAGACATAAAATATAGAATACAACAATATTGATGTAGATTTATCCAAGGAAAACCCAAAAAGAGGAAAAAAATCTAGCCTCAAAATTTTTCATACTTATTAATAATTCTCCAAAATAATTAGAAATCACCACAATGGCATACAAGGTTTCACCCTTATTAAAAATATATAAAGCCTTCATAGTCCATCTTAAACTCTCAAATTTCCACTTGTACTTATATTTCTCCCTTACCTCCTTCTCTCCTAAATGGTTATAGAAAACCCAATATATACCAATTTTCATCCTCCTTAATAATCTATGTCAACTACAAGGTGGTGCAAGCCCTAAACTTTTGAAACATATATAGTAATCCTAATTTCGAAATGAAACACAAAATAAAGGTAAATAGATTCCATTATGTCTAGTTTCATCTCTTGTTTCCCTAATAAGCCTTCTTATGTTGTACTTGGTTGTCATGCACTCTAATTTCTCTACCACTAAAATTTATTCTATAATTGCAGAAGTTTACCTACTTTATTTTAAAATAAGTTGTTATCCTTTACCCAATGATCATAAAATGTGGATATATCATCTCACATAATTAGTATAACTTCTAATAATTGTATACAATCCAACCACAATGATCTATGATTTCTCTCTTCTTGCAAAGATGCTCCTACTAATCATTTTTTCTCTACACTCTTTTCACCATTCATGAATATTTAAAAGAACATTAAATATATTGAAGATTTGGGCGAAAGTTGAAAGATATGTCTTATTTTGGGCCACCTTATTAGGACAAATGAATGTAAGAATTTCTAATTGAAAGCCAATTTTATTCAAGAATATGTTTCAGCTAGATTCATTCTATCTAAATTATATTTGAGACATAACATTTTTTGCTAATGTAAATAATTACATTATCAAACTAGTTACCTTTTTACCTACTTAGGAGAGTTATATTCAAACTAGTTAAGTCTCCACATAGTGACTTTTACCTTTTTTATCCCACTTCATGTGGTTGAGACACATGTACTCACCTTTTGAGACACCTATCTCATGTGTATATGGTCAACACCTTTATCACACTTGTGGCATGCACATTATACATCATTGATGTACATGTCCTACACTCATGGATGAGGCTAGAGTCCATACTTACCTTCTCATCTCATTTTTTTCTATATATTTAAGGGGATCATATATAATTACTTCTAAAATTTTAATTTATGAGTACCGAGGAGATGAGATCAATTTGGAGTGTAGAGGTAGAAAAAATATAGATGTTAAATAAACATTTTCTTCAAATCGTGCTATATGATGTCAAAAGATGATGGTTAGATCATGTGTGTTACTTGCATGGTTAGATATACAACAAATTGCAAGGTGTTAAAATTTTCTTTTTAAAATTTAGAATAAAATTAATCAGTGAATGGAAACTAAACCCTTATGTCTTTTAATTTCCCTACAAGTAATCTAGTAACTATAGTAAACATAATCAATAGTTAATCAAAATATATTAATTATACACATACAAATAAATACTTATATACACACTTTTGCACAATTATCTACACACACACACACACACACACACACACACACACACATACATACATATATATATATGTATGTATGTGTGTGTGTGTGTGTGTGTATCTTTATATATTACTATATAGATGTTTCTCTATACATGTGTTTGTGTGTTTGTGCATTAATGTATGTCTATATAGATGTATTTGTATACATATGTGTATGTATATATACATTCAACAACATTGAATCAACCAAATAGAATCTAATGAAACAATTAAAATTTTGATCATTTTTTTCTAATCTTTTTGTGACATCATAATAGGCTAATGTTCAATATTATAGCCTCTACCCGTGAACATATGTTCCATCTTAAGCTTTCAAAGCTCAAATTTTGTGCGTAATAACTTCTCCATTTCTATTCTAGATGCTCTTGCTATCTCTTCCTAGAATAAGATCAAACATTTTTATGCAAGCTCCCACCAAAATGAATATATGCAAGAAAATCTATCTACGCAACACAACAAACATCCTTGAAAGTGATGTCAAACAACCCAATTTTTTTATTTTTTCCAAAAATAAAGTCTATAACCCAAAACTTGACTTTTTATATTTATATTTTCAAAATTGCATTCTCCACAACATTATAAACAAGATTAAGATGTCTTTCCTCACATTTTCAATAAATATAATGCTACTTGTACTAAGAAGAGATGTTTTCCAACAACTAGGTGTCATACTGCTAATGGGTGCTAGGCATGCTTTCAAAACTCAATAGGAATTTTCTTAAGAACCGGAACGCATATCGCATTTTCAGAAAGCTATTTACCGGACAAATTTATTCATATGACCACTAGATGCTTCACTACACGTCTCTTCCAATGTCACAACTCTCTTCCAGGAAAACACAGCGGAAATACCTGAAATTTCCACATTGATCAACAAGGTCTCGTAGTGAGCAGGAGATAGGAGACTGTCATTATATTCACATGTGATAAAATACAGAGTTAACATAGCTGCAGGGGATTAGTACATTCAATGAAAAACACAAGGCAAGGACTAGAAATTTTCTTTTTTATAAGACACGCTTATAATCTTATTAATTCTGTATACTCCATGCCTAATTCATGTTCTGAAAATTAACAAATCAGCCATAATTTATCGTTAGTAATTGGAGTCAATATATATAAAAAAATTCATTAAACGTGGGCTTATGGAAATATTAAGTATATCTGTATTTATTCTAATTTCATGATATAATACAAAAATTTATATAATTAAAGATATAAAGGTTTTATGCTTCTCACATTTATGTGATTACAATGTTGTTTCTTGATTTTTTTAGTATAGAGTTAAAGAATAATAGTAGGATATAAGGTTTTTATAATGATGGGTCTATAAGTTGGATGAGATATTATTAATTTTTATTATTTTAAAATATATTTTCTCTTCATTTTCTGTTTGTCTAAATTTGGTATAATTGTATAATTTAATGAAAATTTGTGAAAAGGAAAATAAGATTTTTTACATGTAATTTTGATTATCCAATTAGACGTATATAAATAAGTATAAATTAGGTTGGATATTAAATGTAAAATGAATATTAAATTAGCAATTAAAATATTGGAAGAGTAAATAATTGTAATTAGTTTAATAATTAAAAATTTATGCTAAATGGATAAGGTTCTAGAGTATTTTGGATATAGGACATCCAATTGCTGCATGTATATTTGAGTAACTACTCATAATTCTACATTGGAACTTTACCCTGTTAGAGCACAAGTTTGATAAAATGTCAATGACAATCCCCAGGGTTCTATATCTCAAACTCACCTAATGTGACATTCTTCACTATAATTTTTATTGGAATTAAGAACTACTAGCATTAATAAATACCTTGTTTGATTTTTCCAATATCGAGATGCAAGAGTAGTGCACCTTGGTCAACCCCTTGAAAATTAGATACTATAAAAATAATAGGAAAGTCCCTAAGATGAAAAATCTTATTTTGATTAGACAAAATCAAATGGTGTCACTATTATTTTTCTCTATAATAATTTATTTTTATAATTATTTCCAAATAGGATAAATAATGCATGAAACCATCAAAATATAATTAATAAATCATGAACTAAAACCACCAAAAATGTGGTGCCTAAATCCATTTTGAAAATCCAATCCCAAACCCCACAATGAGTCTATAGGCTAAAAATATTTTATTCCTTACATCTTTCATAATCTCATCATAATTCAATCCCCAACATGGGAACTCTTGTTTTTCTTTATTATTTTCAAACTAATATTCTTTATGATGTGTCACAACATGATTGATGACTTGGTCAAGAATTGTAACTCCATCTTATAGTTATCTTATGGATCATAAATTATCTCACATTTTTTATGTCAAGGGCCTATTAAAGTCATACATTTTTATTTAAGAGGTTGATTGAGCCAATTTTTGAAAATTAAGGTCTTTGCAAGCTCCATCATATTGTAATATGTTTCCTCTATTTAATGCATATTGTGATATTTTTGGGCTGAAAATTTATCTCTATAGCCTAGAAATTCCCTTTTGTATTATGTATCCCAAAACTTACCTTTTTGTGTTCATAACATTAGGATGCATGTTTGAGATAGATTTTCTAACATAGTCATCAATAAAGAAAACATAGTAATGAATTTTTTTAGTTGAAGCAACACCCACAAGATCAAAATCATCACTATGAATAATCTCTAATAATCTCTTTTCTTTATTGCTACTCTAGTTTATTCTATCTACGAGGCACATGTACTCACAAAAAATAAAAATTCAAATAATAACTATAGATAATCCATCATAAAATATTTAACTAGGGTCTTAAGGCTCTTTTCACTAATTTAACCCATATTTTAGTGCTACAACATACATTAATATGAGTTTTTATTTGTATGGGCTAAGCTAAAACAAGTAGATGTATCAATCTTGAACAGATTCTCACATGGAGATCCCTTAGCTAGAACTAAATTCCCTCTTGCTAACCTACAAAAACTACTATAAAATATACCATTCACTCCAATAACATTCATTTTATAAATTAAAAGAAGTTTTTTGTGCTAATCTTTGAACATACAACACATCTATGAGATATTTTACTCTCACATCAGTACACATAAGTTTTACCTCCCTTTTTCAACAATCAAATGTGATTTTTTATCAATAATGAACACCTCGCCCCCATCATATGTTCTAAATGTAAAGAAAATCACCTTTGATAAGGATCCATGTGATATGAGGCACCTATATCAACCAACTGTGAATAATCACTACCAATGTTAGATAAGTGAATAAATGGCCATTTTTATTATTAAAAAAATTATCATTAGAGGAATCTACAATAGACATTTTTTTCTACATGTTCATGCTTTACATGGACCATTTCCCCACTTCCATCATTTAACCATGCTTTTACTATGGGTTTTATACTATCCTTTGACTTGGAACTCTCTTGATCCCCTATTTCTTACCACATATTTCCTTTAGTCTACAATGTACATGTAGTGCATCCTTAGAACCCTCATCCATCAATTTCCACCTAATGTCTTCACTAAGAAAAGTTACAAGGGAATCCATTTTGGGATCTATAATGTAACCACTCAATGCAACAATTAGATTATACTAATATGTATGTAAAATAAAAATAACAAAGTACACTTATCATCCTCTTCTAGCTTAACATAAACACTACCTAGCTACCTCAAATATGAATAAAATAATTTAAATATTTAACTATAACGTATCTTCATTTGATTTTTAAGGAATAGAAAATTCTATTTAAATGAACCTTGTTTTGACACTCTCTATTTGAAAGATCTCACTAATTCTCTTCCAAGCTTATCTGATGAGGTGGCATCCTTTGAGAGATTCAAGAGAACCAAATTCACAATACATAATAATATGGTTTCCTATATTTTTTAGTCTATTTTTCTTCAATATTCATTTATAAAATATACAAGAATTAAGAGTATATGCTTTTTAGGTTTTTATTCTACTACTAATATTTTTCTAGATTGAATCATTAACTTTTTTTTCTCTTTTTCAATAATACCTATATTATTTTTTAAAATTTTAATACTTTTTTATTATAAAAGTTTTATTTGAAAGTATTATAATCCCTTTTGTTAGTATGGAAATTATTGAGAGAATACTTTGACATATTTTTTTATGTAGATAAATATGTATGAATAATAACATATAAAGAAACATTTATTTCTCAAAGATACTTTTATGTTTGTATTATAGGAAAGTGATAAAATTCCAAACTCGTGTCAAACATTGAGCCAACAAAATAACTTCTTTTGAAACATTTTAACCAAAAATGCTCTAGTCAAAAAGGTTTTAGTTGAAACGATGTGGTGTATATGTGAATGTTGTGTTACTCTATATGCTTTTATTCATACATATTCATCAATATAAACAAATATGTCAAATTACTCTCTAAAAAAAATTCTTACCAACAAAATGGATTATAATAATTTCAAATAAAAATCTCATTTTGTAATGCTCACCACGAAACCCTAAAGAATGTTACAAACATAATGGAAGTGAACAATTTTTTTTCAAAAAAAAAGTGTAATGAACAAGTAAAGTGAACTACACTTATACAAACATTCTCCAAGGTACGAGACAATGCTATTTACAATACCCATTACTAACAAAAGCAATTGAACATAACATCAAATTAATACTTATGAATTAAAAATCATACATCTATCAACATTAAAATACAATAATGATCCATTCATATATAGCATCCACTTAATATTACAATTACAACTCTCATTTCCAAATGAGATGGTTTATACAAAAATGATACAATTACATATTACAAGGTATCCAACAGATACAAGAGAACATGAAAGAATTACAAATTCATTGATACACACAATCTTTCCAATCATGAAGTACTCACCATCACAAACAAGAACTAGGAACCCAACGGTGTAAGGTGCATGTTCCACCCAACCATGTGGTACCCAAAGGACCAGCCCCCATGCTAGGAGATAGTAAAAGAGCTTCCTAGGCAAAACCTACAACCTCTAGACACAGGCCATATACAAAATACTCAAAATACAAGTAAGCAAGAACAATGGTCACGTTGCTTCCCAAAATCACAAAATCAAGTACTAACACAAATACAAATAAACCGATTGTTGTCATAGGAGGAGTTTCATCACAAAAGTTGCATTGGTTGTCCAAAGGAGATCCTCCTAGGTCTCAGCCCCCCACTCTAGGTTTATCCTAGTAATCTCTCACGATTCCAGCCCCACATGCACACCAGTGCAGAATCAATTATCTTTTGAGAATACAAGATAATGATCTAGCCATTCCAAGCCTTCCTAACTCATCTCAAGTCTCATACAAGCCCTTGAGCCAATGAGTGAGGCTAATTATCTTGTTAAAAGTGTTAAAATAATATATTATTTAATTCTCACTTGATTATACTGACTTCCACACGAGTTGTCCTGGGACAACTTTGTGTCCCGACCCTCGCTAAAGCCACTCCCCTATTGACAACACATAACTCAAACTACATGCCAAGGGTAGATAGCGCACTAAAAAAACTGACAACAATAACTAATACACCTCAAAAGGTAACACATCTCTACAGATGTCCAATACTGAAACCCAATATGTGCACTACTCAAGAAATCTCAAAGGGTGAACTAAAGCTACAACAACCCCTTTTCATGAATTACAACTCTAGAAGACTTAGATTCTCGTAATAACAATTACATTCCCCCCAGTACACAATTACAAAAAACACATGCTTTAATAAACACAATACCAAGCAATTAATAAATGCTATCATTCGGATCTCCTAAATCAATTACAATCAATTTTGCCTATTAAAATGCACCATTTAAAAATAATTCCATTTAGTAAATCCATAACAATTAAAACAAAAGTTTAGTTTCCAAATCCACAAATATAGATAAAACAAATGTCAATCTTACTAATAAAATCACTTCATTATAAAATAACAACTAGTTCTTGCATGCACTAACCCCTTTTCCCTAACATATTTATTTAATTTTCACTAATTAAACTAACTTTGCATGAGTTACCCTAACACTACTTTGTGTGTAGACCCTTATAAAAAGCCACTCCCCTATTAACGACCTAAGGGATCAATTCCACTAACATAGGGTAAACTAGGTGCACATAACCCAAATACAAAAACCAACTTAATAATAATGTACAACACAACCTTTTCGTAGAACCAGGTGACCATACATGATAAAATAGCATGTGCACTACCCAAGTTATTTCAAGCTAAACCAACATAAGTTACAATCTCCATCTCAAGAAAACACATCTAGAAGTCTTACATAAACAAACAACTCAATTTGTCCAACAACGAGAATAAGAGAGAACACAACTTAAAAAGACCAATTTTCAAGCAACATAATAATCTAACCTTAGGATTTCCTAAATTCAAATAATTCAATAATACTTCATTTGCAAATACCCAAAGTAAAAAAAAATAACGTTTGCAAAAATAAGGAATTTTAAAATTCATAGTTTAATTCCATTCAAGATTTAAATAAGGAACTAAGCCAATTTTTGTACTTCCAATATAAACAATAATAATTTGCTCAATTATTTCTAAATCGAGATAAATTTTATTCATGGAATAAGAACAAATCCTAACTAATTGTTTAACTCTATAATTCCTCAATTACCCATTACATGAAAATAACTAATCTTATCATAGATTCGTTTGCAACCAATAAGAAATATAAATAAATAAAAAATGTCTTCTTAAAAAATTTCATTCCATTTGATGTAAATCACCATTTCCCTTAAAATCATTCTCTTATTAAGTAATGACTTGAACACTTATCAAACGATAATAGATTTAAATTTAAAAGTTTATTTCAATTTCCCACTGATATTTAAATATAATAAAAAAAACCATTTCCCAGTTAAAATCATTTTATTATAAAATAGATACTTGCACATAAACATGCATCTCTATTAATTAAATATTCATTTAAATAAAAATGTTTTTCTACATAAATTTAACATCCAGTTCTCATGTTTAAATATTCATCTATTAAACCACGTGCATATTATCCATTTTCCTTAATTATGTAAAATGATCAAAATCAATTTTTTGAATAAAAAAAACATTTTATTATCAATCAATTTTTTTTTACATCTAATAAAATAATCTTAAATTAATTATATTTAGATATAAATATATGTTTAAATATATAAATATAATTTAAAGATATAATTATATTTTCAATTTAACTTCCATCTCATTAATATAACCCAAATATTTTCCAATTAAAAATACAAATAAAATATACATATATATAATATATATTAAAATAATATATAAAAAAATTATAAAAAGTTTATATAAATATATATATAATATATATTATATATAATATATATAATATATATTATATATAATATATATATAATATATATTATATATAATATATATAATTTAAAATAAATAAATTTAAAGAAAAAAGCATTTAAAAAGTCCATCCATCCACCCAGGCAAGGGACATAGCGTCCACCCTGCTGCTAGGTGGGTTGCTACATAGCCTCCCCCTTATGGGGGTCACTACCTATGGGGGTAGTGCTAGGCACTGCATCCATAGCTAGCGCGTCCCATATGGGGGCGGCTATGGGGGTAGCTCCCCCAACTCCCCCAAAATAATTTTAATTTTTTTTTCCTTCTATATTTTATAAAAAAAACAAATAGTATTATCCTCTATTTTTGGTAATTCCCAGAATAGAAAAAAAAAATTGCTAGAAGATATTTTTTTTAATAAAATAAAAACCCCTATTTTAATTTCCAGAATTTCAAAACTAAATTCTCTTTAATAGGAAATTTTTTTGATGAAAATTTCCAATGAGAAATTTCCTACACAATATAGCATAAAACTATAAATATAAATATATAAAAATATAGCTACCATACAATCCAAATGGAGAAATTTCTTTTTACAAAGAGAATTACAAAAACAAAAATGCCAAACCACAAATTCTGTAAATATCAATTTTCTAAATTGTATTGGAAAATTCCAATTCCAAAACACAAAAGTTAACAAAATTTTCTTTGTTGTTTCTGTTTTTAATTTCCTATTGTTTAAATTCTTTTCCCTACAAAAGATTTGAGGTTTTCTCCATTGTTCTATAGAAAATTTCAAGAATTCTTAGCAAGATTGGCAGACATCTTCAAAAATTAAAAATCAAGGCTTCCAACAAAATAAAACAAAGCAATAAAGAACCTGTGTTATGAAGTTTGAAGAGAATGAGATCCAGAGTTGAGCTTCCTTGCAAAATCCAATCCTCAAAAATTTCTTCCAAATCTCCACTTCAAATCCAAAAATGTATCCCCCATACAAGAAAACCCTTCCTCTCCTTTAGCAACCAAAAATATCCAAGATATTATCTCCTTTTCAAAAAAAAAACTTTTTTTTTTTACAAGATTTTTCAAAAATATCTATATACTCTCATTTATTTTTTTTAAAAAAAAATAATAAAATTTCTCAAAATATCCAGATATTTTCTTTTTCCAAATAAATAAATAAATATCTCCATTCCTATCCTCCACACTTAGTCAACATTTCACAAAAATCTCCCTTTCAACCACCATAGATATTTTTTATATATTTACAAGATATTTTTCATTTTAATACTTTAAAACACAATTTAAATTTCAAAATAAATTTAAATCATTTACTTTATGCACTTTACAAATACAATTAAACTATTCACTTAATAGATTTAATAGACTAATTTATTTACTCCACAACTATGTTTATTTAATTAAATTATTCATTTAATAAATAACTTTAATCACAAAGATTAAATTACTTTACCAAATACATTTAAATTTAGTTATTTAAATTAAATTAAAATCTTTTAACAACTTTACTCTAAAATAAATAAATAACATTTAAAATATACAATCATTAATTTTCACATATAATTTCCACCGATAACAAATTATTAGAACATGAAAGATGACATGAGTCAACAACATACCAGACACAAACTGACGACACACTATGATAGGGTTGTGGTTTGACAAGGAAACTCTATTACTATCTCGAAATCAACAATACCATTGGGATATGGACATGCTCAAACATGTCAAACCAGGTAGAGACGACGTCCTTTACCTGCAATCTTGTAATCAAAATGAATGTCGTACTTGGATAAAACTTAGCAGACATGCCATGAAGAGAAATCATGGATTCATAGAGTGCTCGAATGCGAGTGATGTAATCCCATCCCCTTCACCAATACAGTCACATCAAGACTAACGAAAGTAAAGCATCATTAATCAATAGATAAGCATATATCAATATTAACAACTATGAGGCACTAATCAAAAGAATAACATGAAACATAACATCCATATAGTGCATCATCTCATCACAGTATAACATCCACATCGCTCTAAAGCCAGCGATCATAAGAGAATAACAAATATCAAGGTCTAACAAAGTAAAGGTACTACCTAACAACATACAAATCTAAACACACAACAATAACGACTAGAGGGGCACTACACATATTAACAAAGTATTAATATGTTGAAAAAGAAATAGGTATTATTGAAAAAGAGAAAAAAATTAGTTAATGATTCAATCTAGAAAAATATTAGTAGTAGTATAGAAACCAAGAAAATATATACTCTAATCGTGTATATTTTATAGATGAATATTAAAATATATTAAAAAATTATTTCAAAAACATTAACTCAAATATTACTTTCATTAGTCACATCTTTAAACTAATATAAAAACTTAAATGTATTATAAAATAGTTAATATACATGAACATTTATAGTCTTATCATTTTATACAGTAAAACTATAAATATTATAACCTATAAATCACTTTATATCATCTATGAGTAATATTATTTATTTTATTTAATTGGTACAAAAAAATATTAAATAAACTTAATTTTAATTGTACATAAATTTCAGGGTACAAAAATTATTTAGTTATTAATTTAAATATTTAAGAATATAAAAAGCATGTGGTATTCTACCATAGGTTGGGTCTCCTTAAATATCTTTTTCATTCATGATAAACATTGAATCAATGTTTACATGGAAGTAATAGGTCTCTAAACTCTTTCCTTATATCATTCACCATAAATATTTAAATATTAAACAATAATTGCAGCCCTTCACTATTAATGTAGTGTATAGTTCAATTTGTTATGGAAACTTTAGCTTTTTTATTGGACACAACACTAATATATTTTGAAAAAATTGTGAACATTAACACTATTATTAATGTTAATTGTATTGAAGAAGGAATTGTTATTCCCTTGGCCTATAGTTTGGTTTCTACTATTATTAGCATATTTGACATTAAATATTTTTCTCTTCATTGTTGCTATTGATAATATTGTGAGTTATGTTTGTGTTATAGGAAAGTGGAAAAATTTCAAACTCATGTCAAATATTTAACCAACAAAGTAACTTCTAGTGAAACATTTTAGCAAAAAATGTTCTAGTGAAAAAGGTTTTAGTTGAAAGGGTGTGGTGCATATGTGGATTTAACCTTTCCAACATCATCTTTTATAGTTATATATTCTATAGATATTCATGAGTCGACATATCCAACTTATTCATCATCAAATTTGACATTATTTTCAATAGTATCAGATCCTCTTTTGTCTTGTTGTCACCATATATCTTTGGTTCCTATACTTGAATCATATACAGTATCTAATTCATGCTATAAATATTTATAAAAGTTAAGCATTGTCTTGGAGATCATTGAGCACCATTCAAATAAATTATCATGCATATCATCACAATATTTGGATCATGAATAGAATTCAAAGACATTCATCTTACTTCCTACATATTCCTATCAAGAATGGGAAGTCATCTTGCACACACTTGTGTGCTTTTTTGTAAGAGGAGAAATGTTTTACAAAATTCATAAACAATCTTTAGTATCTAGTGTCAAGTATATACCAACACTATAAGCATTATTTTTAAGGGAGGTTCCATGGTTTCTCTTCTCATCTCAATTTTGGGAGGATAGGCTTCTTTGCATGGAGTTCTTTCCTTCTCATCTTTTAGGGATCACGTAGACATTCTCTCTTTTCTCTCCTATTGAGGGAACATTTATTACATACCTTGTGCTAGAAGTAGTCCTTTGGGGGTAATCATGAATCCTCCTATTTCTATCTTCATCACTTATATATTTTACTTTTATCATTTTTATTTTGGAGAGGATTTTTTATTTCCCACTAGGTTTTCTTCTTTAATCAATTATTAAAAATTTATACATGGGCACCTACCATGAAATAACTTAGATAGGTCCCATCATCATATTTGCATGCATTACTCCCTAAATTATAATTAAGATGGGGTGATGTTGTAAATAGTGAAATTATCAAACTAGTTAGCTTTTAGCCTATGTAGCAAAATCTTATTCACACTAGTCTTATTCACATTAGTTAAGTCTCCACTTAAGGACTTTTATCTTTTTTTGTCCAAGCTCAGGTGGTTGAGACACATTTACTCACCTTTTGAGACACCTATCTCATGTGCATATAACACATTTATTAGACTTTTCTTTGATATACATGACACATCATAGACACATGTCCTACATCCATGGAGAAGGTTAGAGTTCTTACTATTAGAAATTTGAAATAGATTGAATAACCGAAGAACTTTATAAGAGAAAGTTAAAGCTACATAAACTAGAAAAGCATAAAGATTGCACACCAAAATTCTAAGAGATTATGCAATGTCAATATAAAAAAATTGCATTAAGAGCTTCCAAGTTGAAAATATACAATGCAAATATGCATGAATGGATGCAAGAGTATTGCAAAAATGAATGCAATTGATGAAAATACAAGATAGGTAGTGAGTTTATATAGAACTTAGGAGAAGAGGTTGGTGGAAAATTTAACCAATAGGAATCAACCACAAAAAGTGGAGATGGACTGCCATAAGTGGAGATGGCCACCAAAAGTGGAAAGTAGTTCCACCCTTTAAGGAAGGGAACAACTCATCACTTATCTCCTAGTTATTAAATAATAAACTCACTTTATTTTCCTAAGCAAGCTTAATTAAGTGTGGGAAAAACCTAGGAATAAGGGAAAATAAATTAACCCACTACGAAAATAAAATTCTACACCAACAACCCCCCTTAAGTAAAACTTAGAAGGATGTAAAAGATGATGGATCTTGGAAAATGAGGCCATGTTAGGTACCCATGTAAATATAAAATTCCCTCCCAAGGAAGAAGAATCCCCCTTACAAATAGAGATAGAAGAAAAGAAGGAATGAGTAGCCCCCCTTGAAACTAGATGTAGAAGATGGCCTACAATCATCGAACAATGTTCCTTCCCTTAGGAAGAAACACAACCAAAGGTGTATGCAAGCTATCTTACAAGTCCTGAAAGGAATATGTAGGAAGAAAGTGTAGAATGAATGAAGTCTTTAAAGTCGGCTCAAGTATTTTCATGTCGATGTTGAAAGTTGTCACAATCAAACCAGACATTCTAGGCCACACTACTAAAGATGAAAAATCAAACTATTGTAGATGCTGATGTAGAGCATAAGCCAAAGACTTAAGTATCTCTTCTAAAGATGTCTTCTCCAAGTGATGAATTTCCATTTGTATTTTCCACTCAAAATAGTTGTATGCAATTAGAATAGGAACTATTGTAGATGTAATAATGAAGAAATGCAAAGGGAAATGCGAAAATAAAGTGAACGCAAGAATTATAAGAACACCCAACCCTTTTCACTAGCATCAAATATCACCCCTCCAAATATTATAAGGTTGGAACTTCATAATTTAGTGCATTTACAAAGCCTATTCCAAGATAAAATGCTCAATAGGCTCAAAATAGCCAAAATTACAAATTCTAATGCAGAATTCACTTGAATTTTTTTTGGAAAATTTAGCTTTATGGCTATGTAAGTCTCTTCAAGACCTTTCCAACACCTATTTTTTTCCAAGAATTGGAGCACAAGGGCGAAAGTTATGACTTGTTGAAGAAATTGGCACAAGGCAACTTCAACCTAAAATATTTGGTACAAGGTGGGAGGAAATATTCTCCATACCTCTTTGGATGGAAAGTGCTCATCTTCAAATTTCCAAAGATACCTTCTTTTCTGAAATCCAACACCCAAAGCCAAAGATATGAATTTTTAAAAAAATTGCTGAAAATTGATTTTTTTAACCTTCAACTAGGAGAAAAATGATGCACAGTGATTTTTGTATGGAAATTTTCTTCAGATCTATGCGAGACATGAAAAATCTAAAAGATACCTAGTTGAGATTTCAACCCTGGCTAGAAAATCCAAAACTCATTTTTCTCAAGAATGAGTGGAAGCTAGATTTTTTGAAACAAAAATCAAAACAGGTCCATAACAAACAAATTTCTTCAAACCCCTACCTACAACTATGTCAAATGATCTCCAATTTGGATAAAATAAAAGCCAAATCTGGCTTTCTCAGGCCTTCTGGATGCATTGGAACAATTAAAAATGTTGTCAGTATAACCAGAAATGCTGCAATCACTCATATCTCACAAAACACAAATGAAAAATAAAGAGGTAATTAAATCTTTGCAAATCCTTTCTGATTCTCTAGATCATTAAAAATGTAGGAGAATAGCATATGGGAATTTACAAGATTTTTTCCAGAAACTCAATCTCTCAATTAGGAATCTAAGAACGTAGATTTACCAAAAGAAATGCTTCAATACCATATTAGAAATCTGAAATAGATTGAATAACCCAAGAAGTTTATAATAGAAAATAAAAGCTACATAAATTGGAAAAGCATAAAGAATGCACACTAGAACTCAAAGAGATTATGCAATTTTAATATGACGAAATTGCATTAAGAGCTTCCAAGTTGAAAAGATACAATGCAAATGTGCATGAATGGATGCAAGAGTATTGCAAGAATGAATACGATTGATGCAAATACAAGGTAGGTAGTGAGTTTATATAGAACTTAGGAGAGGGGATAGATGAAAAATTCAACCAATAGGAATCGACCACAAAATGTGGAGATGGACCACCAAAAGTTGAAAGTAGTTCCACCCTTTAAGGAAGGGAACAACTCATCACTTATCTCCTCGTTATTAAATAATAAACTCACTTTATTATCCTAAGCAAGCTTAATTAAGTGTAGGAAAAACTTAGGACTTGTGGAACCCCAATCCAAATACCTGCAAAACACAATAAACAAACACATTAGGAGATCATATGCAAGTAATAACAAGGATCCCCCATGTAATACATTAGCAAAGTTTTAAATAGGAAATAAAGCAAGAATGAAATGAAAGAACAATAAAGGAAGCTAAATCCTATTGAAGACAATGCAAACTCTTGATCCCATGGAGGAATTGGTGCCAATTTGATGTAAAAATTATCCCTTTCCCAACCCCAATGCTAGCTTTGATGATGTGATGAAGAATGTGATCCACTTTTCCCATGTAATACATTAGCAAAGTTTTAAATAGGAAATAAAGCAAGAATGAAATGAAAGAACAATAAAGGAAGCTAAATCCTATTGAAGACAATGCAAACTCTTGATCCCATGGAGGAATTGGTGCCAATTTGATGTAAAAATTAGCCCTTTCCCAACTCCAATGCTAGCTTTGATGAAGAATGATGAGTGCTTCAAGACAAAAATATGCATAACCTAGCTACAAGTTTGAAAATATGGATGAAGATTGCTAAATATTTGAGCTTAGTAAGTTTACTCAAATTGTGGATGATTAAATGAGGAGATTAGCCTCTTATTTATAGAATGAGAAGATGGAAGAATGTCCAAACTAGAGCAATGTGGGACTAAGAATTAGCCAATGGAAAAGTACCACTTGCCAACAAGTGAATGGATGGAGGATGTGCAAGTTTTGAAGAATGTGTCAATAAATGCATATATTTGAATTTTGAATTTGTTGAAATGACATGTAAGAGGAAAGGAAGGTGCATTGAATGCCACTTGGGTCAAGGAAAAAGGACTTTGTAAGAGGAGTAAATGCCTTGTTGGAAGGACAAAGTCCACTTGGATTTTGAATTCAAACTTGAAGAATATTCCTTAAAAGATGCCTTGTTGAAGAAAATAGAAATTTAATAAATTAAATAACTCTATTTCCATGTGCACGTGGGAAAAGATGGAGGATGGGACATGAGAAGAGATTAAATTAATCAAGGTTAATTAATTTAATGAAGGGATTAAATGATGTGACCTATTTGACTTAAATTTGTGGATTTATTTAAATCAAATATGAGAAGAATGTGATAAAGGATTAATTAAATAAGGATTTTTGACTTATTTAATTAAAAGAGGCGATGTTAGATTAAACTAAATAAGGTTTTAACTTATTTAATTTAATAGATAGACTTTAGAGATTTAATTAAAGGATTAATTAAATAAGGGTTTTTGATTTATTTAATTAAAAGAGGTGATGTTAGATTAAACTAAATAAGGTTTTAACTTATTTAATTTAATAGATAGACTTTAGAGATTTAATTAAATGATTAATTAAATAAGGATTTTTGATTTATTTAATTAAAAGAGGTGATGTTAGATTAAACTAAATAAGGTTTTAACTTATTTAATTTAATAGATAGACTTTAGATATTTAATCAAATAAAATTAATTATTTAATTAAATGGGGATAATTAGATCAGACTGGTTAATTTAATTATGGAGAAAGGATGACTTAATTAGATAACATATTTATTTAATTAAGAAAGGAATATTGATGAATTTAATCAACTAAAGGCATTTGTTTAAATGGTTAGACCGAAGGATGATTCAAGATGAAACGATGTTAATGGTCAGGATCAAATGTCCAATGTCAATCTGTGCATTTTACGTGTCTACAGGACTAAGGGAAAATAAACTAACCCACTATGAAAATAAAAATCTACACTGCGAATATTCACATCCTAATAAAAATTTCATAGATCTCATTCATCTAGGCAATAATTGTGTCATGTTAATGGGATAATATTGTTCAACTAGTATATGACACACTATTACATAAACATACAATCTATTGGCTACTTATATTACATAGGCTATATGAATCATTCAATTGTGTTAAAAAAATAAAATGAAAATTAATGAAAATGTTATTGTGGCATTGTTGTAACTTGTAACATATATCAATTGGGAATGATCTAAAATGTACTAGATTAGATATTGTAGTTTAATGGTTATAAAAAAATAAGGAACTCTCTATTATCCTTTCTTCAATCCTTTTTTTGGGGATAACAAAGTATAAACATTTTTTAAGTAGAAATTTTTTATTATTTCAATGACATTGTATTTTTTGTTTTTAACCTTTTCAAAAGACTTTATGTAGTTTTTTTAAAACAATATGTATTTTTGCAATAAAACATATAGAACAATAGAAATAAACTTATTTTATAATGATCTCAAACTTGATATGAAACAAAAATCATTTAATTTATAAAATATACTTTAACTTAAACAATAAATAATCAAATATGACATATTACAAAGTTTATTAATCAAATAAATCACCAATAGCAAATAAGCTCTACAAATAGTAGAATAAGTGTCCATAGAAATAGTGGAAGTTATTAAATGTAACTTCCACTGCTTTAGAATATATCTCTATTCTTATCAATATTTTTTAGCTTTTATTTTGTCAAGAAATGTATCATACTTCTTTTGGTGAAAGTTTAGATATATAGTGGCATATGCGTGTTTTCATATTGACCTAGTGATGTACAAAATGACCAAAAATCATCAACAATGAAAATATAAAAAACTTGATCAACAAAAAAATGTCAAAAATAAGTTAGGATGGAAACATTTAATTAATTCATTCTCATGTTTATTTTCTTTCACTATTCTCTTTAAGTTGGAATCACCAAATTTATTATTGTATAAATATTTATAAGAAACCTATAAATTCATATTTCTTATAATCCATAATATAGATTGTATTTTCTCTAAAATATCTTTTAAAAAATATATTATGATATTTTATTTTCTAATAATATTATTATATAATTATTTTCAAATTAAAAACTATAAACAAAATAAATATATAAATAATTAATTTCATCTATTTATTTCTTCTAGCATATTTTCAAATATTTTTTTGGGTTGCTTCTAAATTGGGTTAGATTCCAAGTTAATTTTTCTAGTGAGCTACAATGGATTACATGGCCAAATTTTTTTGGATACTTGTTAAGATTCGTGCTAGGGAATTTCCATTTTCAAAGGAGGTGTCTAACCTAGTGTTGTTGAAAACATCTAAATGGTTTTTGGAGATGAAGTCTTAAATCCTAAAGCCCCCAAGTTTCTTTTCATTTCACAACTCCTTTCCATTTTTCTTTCCAATTCCATGGACTTCCTGCAATCACTTACATTATTGCAAGATGTGGTTAAAGAAATAGTACAATCGAATTACCTAGTGAAGGGTGAGTTGTTGTAGCGTGTCCAAATGTCTAACTTGGATAAAGGTAAAGGAAATGTTGGAGGCATATTTTCAAGGAGCATCTTAAAAGCAAGTGCTCATATGAAGTGGTTTTCAATACAAAAAAAAAAAAGATTGCATGTAGATGACCCTTGGGAAATGTATAAAGCTATTAATATGCATTCAACAAAGATTGGTCCTCAAATTGTCAGTGAAATAAAAGACAAATATTTTTCTCTATCTTTCTTACTTCCACACCATGTTTAACATGGACAAAGTTCAGTAAGAGCTACAAGGAATGAAGGCTTCATGGAAGAATGATAAAGAGATCGCTTGTAACTTAACTACCTATTTTTTTGCTTTAGCTTAATATGTCAACATGTAGAATTAGAAAATATGCAATCATATGTATTTGTTGAAAAATTAATGCCAAATCTACATTGGTTTGTTCTCAAATGACACAATTTTTATTAGTACTTAAATTTTGGAAAACGACGTATCTTTGCTTATATTAATATAATATCTAAATATGCCATAGCCTTTAATAAAAAAAACTAAAATATTGTATATTATTTTTTTATTTTCCGTAAGCCATGGGAAGAGGGCCCACTCTTATTTATTAAATCATAAAAAATAAAAGGTTACAAGTCCACCATAGAGAAAAAAAAGCGGGGGGGAATAACCAAAAAATCCAAGAGGACATAAAGTCTAGAACAACATTACAGAGAAGAGGAAAGAATTACAACTAAGAAAACAATTTTGAAATCAAGATCAAGCCTAAAAGGCACAAAACCACCAAAGAGAGCCACTAGGTTCTTCTATTGTTTCGAGAGAGGAGAGCATCAATGGCCCACTGAGAGCCCTCCTCAATAGCCTCCTCGCCTTTAACTTAGAGCTTTTTAGCCTCAAACTTCCTCCACTTTTTCCTTTTTGAGCCACCATGGTCTAGTTTATGTTTTTTGCTCATCGTCTAAGAGATCCCAAGTTTTTGAGGCAGATTTAAATCCAAGTCGAGCTCAAAGTAGTTGTCGTTAAAATTTTCTCGATTATCCATAAAAGGAAAGGTATCATTAGACTTAGAGCCATCCTCATCAGACCTAGGAGATGCCTCAAGAAAATTATCTTGATTAGCATTAACATGATGAAGAGAAGATGCCAAAGGCTAGACAGAATCCAACCTCAACACTACATGAGGTTCTTCAAATTGGGCATGGTTATACCATATAAAATCAACATCTAGAAAACCATTCTTCTTAACCCATTTTTTAAGACTAACATAGCTGAACCAGGCTTGACATTGAAGAAGGCAAGCCTCAATTTTATGGCCCAACATATTACAGCAAAAGAAACAAAAAAATAAACCTTCAAAATTCAAAAAAAGTGTCTAAATGCCATAAGAAGAGTGAAAATAGTGTGTGAGAGGGGTTTAGAAATATCAACCATTGCCCAAACCTTGTTAAATCTATAATCAAGAGCCTCCATCTTAATATGAAGCTTTACAAAAGATCTGACATGATTAATTAGATTACCAATCAGATCAACATTTCGGAAAACCAAAGGCAGGTTATAGAGCCTAATCCAAATAGGAATGTTTGTTATCTTAGCGGTGACAGGATCAAAGAAAGGAGTCCATAGAGAGATAAAGAGGCTAGAGTGCCCAAAGAACTGAGGACAAGTTGAGTAGATTTAATCCTCGAGGAAGACAAGTTGCTCTAGGTGGAGCTTTCCCATTCGATTACAGAATCAACAGACGGACGACTTTACAAACATCTCAAAACCAAATATCGATTACCAATATCTTGAGCAATCGCATCAACAAAGTTGTTTGAGATGTAAAAATCTAGAGGTTTGTCGAAGAGAACTAACTCTACATCCCCGATAGAAAGAGAAAGGCCATCTGAATGAGAAGCAGGCTCCACAATGGGAGAGGAAGGTGGAACAGGTGGAGCACTGAGAGTGGACGAACTAGGGTTAGCCCATCGAATCTTCTCCAAGCAGAATGTTGAACACATATGGTAAGGGTTAGATTTTTTTCTGCAGGAAGAAAATGTTGTAGGATCCAAAACAGGAGGCCCAATCTTCTCACTAATCGTTGCATCAAACTAGGCCAAACCCAATGGATCAAAACCAAAGGGTTGTAGAGGAAGGGCAGGAGCAATGTTGTTCTCCAGTGATGAGATGGAGTGAAGGGCATACTAGTGTTGCCCATTCCCCTTCGATTTGCAGTAGTCATCCTTTCTGAATTCGGCCAAGCACGTATTCTTCTCTTGAGTCTTCACTCCAGCCTGTCGCAACCTGCGCGCATCCAAACCTTCATTGACGTGAGCCGTTCCTGCTCCTGGACTCCCTTCGTACATCTTTGCACCATTGGAACCAAAAAATTTCTTAGTTGTATTAAAATATTGTATATTACTATTAATAACTGAAGTTTTCAAAAAAATACTACTGTATTTTTTCTTTCTTAAGACGATTTCAACAATTGATTGTTATATTATGCATAGTACATGAAATATTGAGTAAAAATATTATATTAAAATTATTTAATATTTAATAAAAATAATAATTTAAAAGATATAAATAATTATATATTCAAAAAAAATTCTTCAAAATATTTTTTAAAATGATTTGCGCATGAATTCTTTAACATATAATGTGATGGTATATTAGAATGGATTGTATATACAAACAATCATTCAAGGTGATCTCTACATATGTATATACATATACATATACATATACACCTACATATATATATATATATATATATATATATATCTGTGTGTTATTTAATATTAAAAAGGTATCTTTTTATATTATCAAAAAGTGTTTAATACATTAAAAAAATATAATGTTAAATATTAATAATTTTTTAATAAGAAATTCAAAAAACATATCAGACTTTGAAGCTCTCTAATAAAAATTTAGTCTTCTTCCATTTAAAAATTATTTTTACGAAGTATTAAAATAAATTTACATAATAAATACCATACGCATAAAGTATCCACTAACATTTTAATTTGCTAAACAATCTTCTTCCCCATTTATTTAATGCAACATTTTCTCTATTGTACATATTTTTTATTAGAAAAGTAGGGTAAGGCCCTATTCCAAAGAAAACAACAAAGCAGAAAACAAAGACCTAACAGAAATAGAGGCCTTCAAACCAACCACAAAACCAGCATTAAAAAGTAAATAAATCAGTCATAGAAACTAGAATCAAAATGACGCATGGGCCTTATAGAAAGAGGCATGTAGGCCTGAGAGAACCAAAATGACAATAGGCTAAAAAAGAGTTTGCATTGTAACAGAGACATTTTTGTTAATCCAAAATAATGTACCAACAACATACTATTATTTATGATAATTTTTTTTAAATGTTTCATTTAAAAAATAAATCTAGAATATTAATAATTAAATATATAAATATACAACTTTATTACTATGTGAATCTTAGAGCAATTTAAAGATTTTCTAAGCAGCAATTTAAAGACTACTCCTGATTGTGTCATGACAGTTAATAGATCTATCCTTGTCATTAAAAATGCGTCACCCGACTAAAGGATGCTTGAAAAGCTATTTAACATGGAATATTCAACAAATTCAGACAACCCAAATTAGGCTCACAGTGGCGCCCATAATCCAAAAGGGTTCTCATCGTCCTGCAAAGGCATTAGCTCATCCTTATGTGGATCATTTTCATACACTACATCCAACGTACTTCCTCTTTCACCGCTATTACAATATCCAGTGAGGAGAGACTTAAGATTAGCCTGTGCGTTGAGGAGCTCTGCTTGATTGATTGCCAGTTGTGACTGGAGGTGTAATACTTGCTCCTGCAATCGACAAATTGTTCCAGTGCAGCCATAGATAGGATCATTCACTCTCATACTTGCTTCGTATACCAGGCTTGTTACAGCATCTGCTCGCTTCTCATCCGGAATTTTCTGAACAGGAAAAGGAATGATGTTATTTCTATTTAGATTTTAGTCGAAATAAAATCGATAAAAGTCATTTCTATTTAGATACACATTAAGAGTTGAATCAATCAAATTGTTTCGATTTGAAAGTAGAGATGTGGAGACCAATTCCTTAAAAAAAATGTAAAAAACATTTGATTTATACCTGAAGGATTTTGACAATGCTTCTTGTTCCAAATAATTTGTGTACTACTGAAAATTTGTGGGGATCGTTTGGTGGAGAGTAAGGAGCGAGCACGCATTTGTCTCCACATTTTCTTCGTTGAATCTTGCAAGATGCACAGGGTTTAACAATCTGAGCCATCTGATTCAGCTGGAACAGAAATTTATACAACTTTTAACAGTAAAACAAGAAGATCAGAGTCTTATTCAAAGATGCAAGAAACTATCTAAACTTATAATTAATGAACGCTGAGGAGATGAGATCGATTTGGAGCGAAGAGATACACAAAATATAGACATTAAGTAGAACATTTTCTTCAAACCATCATGTGATGCCGAAAGATGACGTGCCAGATTTGACGCAGCAAATTTGATGGTTAGATTCTATGTTACCGTCATTGTCGGTTAGACGAGAAATTGCAATGTGTTAAAATTCATTGTTTTCTAAACGTGGAATGAAATGAAGTAGTTGTTAGTGAAACGAAACTAAACCCTAATGCTTTTTGAAGTCCCTACACGTAATCTTTTAACTATGGTCAACATAATCAATACTCGATCAAAAAATGTTAATTATACACATATACATAACTAGATAGATACATATGTACTTGTGTACACTTACCTCCACGTGGATATATCTGTGTTTATGTTTGTGTTTATCTATATTTATATAGATTTATGTTGATATATATGTATGGATATATGTATATTAATAAGGAAAAATAAGGTTTTAATTAACAAAATAAGTTAAGTAAATACAAATCAATTTAAATTCAATAAGTTGTTAGATTGGAGAGGATCATGCATTTGGCAATAGTAGACAAAAATATATTAAGGACATAAATAGTAAAAAATAAGAGAGTTTTCTTATCTTTGTGATCTAAAAATGTGTATCAATTGATGAAGATTGTGATATCTATACATCTCAAAATCTAGAGATGCACTGGATTGATGTTTATGTGAATTAGAATCAAATTATTCTTTTCTATTCTATGTTTGTTTAACTTCACTATTTTGGATTTAGCTTGCAGCTACAAAATTGATCCATATGCACAAACTTGATTCTAATGATCTCTAAATTCCACCTTGTGTACTCTTACAAATAGAGTACTAGACAATGGTATCCCTCTTCCCACTCTTAAGATTTTTTTTTGTCAAGTTGGCAATATTTCAAAAAGTATTAACATAAAACACACCACAAACATGCACACATGAATTCTAGAATGGTTTCCAAGTGATTCATATGTATTAGGATGAGTGTGTGATTAGATATGAAAAATACAAGTGTGAACAATTACTCTTGAATTTCCTTATATTAAAATTTTCTTCGATTGCATGTTTTGTATGTGTTCTTCTATTCATGTGTGTGAAATGAATACAAATTGATATTTTTATACATGGAAATAAAAATTTGTGAATGTGCACATACAACTTCATACCAAAGTGTGAAAAGGAGGTCAATTCATTAACATTATTATTTTTTGTTTTTTATATACTCCAAGGATCAAGACTATGGTTGTGAAGGTGGTGTTAGAACTCTTAACATGACATAGGTCAAATAGCACAATTGTATAATTGTTTGAAAGGACTAGGTTATGGATTAGGATTAGATTAATGGTTATAATTAAACAAATAAGATTATTTGACTAGGATAACATGTATATAAGTATATACATAAGTGGTCTATAGAAGACAAGGTACATAAGTCTAACTATGCACAAAAATTTATTATTTTTTGTCACAAAAATAAATGCAGGATGCATCAAGGATGTACTTTTTACCACTATATTTTATCCCCACTTTTAGGTGCATGGTTATCTCTTAGTATGAATAATGTATCTCTAAATATGTAGCATTCTAAGTAATGCATAAAGTGAATGCATCAAATAGATGAACATGTGGTCCATGAAGGATGAAGATTCTCCTTGCATGATTTTTCATTCACATATGTTCTCTCATGAGTTCTTATAAGAGACAAGGATTCTATGACTATCTTATGACTTCCAAATATAAATTTAAATACAAAATGATAATGTTAGTGATAATGTATTCCCCCCTTCAATTGACTGTCTCATAGGATGCAATTGATTGAAGGAATATCATATTATATATCAATAATAAACATGGCTATATAAAAATACATTGAGAATAAAATATATTGTGAGATAATGATAATCATAGTCATGTTTCAAGTAATTAATGAATGATAAAAATGTAAGTATGTATAATCATAATAATGCATTAAAATATAGCAACCATAGCTAGAAAAATGCATGATGTGAGAAGTGTGCAAAAGGACTAGAGATATAATGATGTATAGGATCACTACCCCAACATGGAAATTATAATGGTGACACAACCCTTAATTGCCAAAAAAACACTCAAAAATACAACAAAAGTTCCAATGTGGAATCAATGAGAATAAAAAGATATTGGATATGATCAAAGGATAATGATATTTTCTCACATGGGCATGATAATTGTAATTTCGCCCTCTATAGCCAAAATATATATGAAAAGTAAAGAAAATGATCAAATGTGGCATTCATGAGCACATGCACACAATGGGTAGAATTAGAGGCATGCCATTGAGATAGTGGAAGAAGACCCAATCGTGACATGAACCCTAATAGGATCAATAAAATTGATAGGATAGATATGATAAATAACAGAAGGTCCAATAATGGGGAATGTCCCCAAATTATGTAGTAGCCACAATTATAAGATAAGTGATATAGATGTAAATAATCAACTATAAAATAAATGTCACTATGTGAAAATGGGAAAAACAGGATGCCTTTGGTGTAGGACCAATATGATAAATATGTCTACATATATTATTTTATAATTTTTTCTCTGTCTTTTCTTTTTTTTTATTTGTGTGGAACAACGACCTTGAAGAATAAAAGAGATAAGGCTATCTAATAGAATATAATTTGGTCACTATCTCCATGAAGGAGGAGAAAGGTAAGACATGATAAAATAAAACATCTATAGAGAGATGAAATCCACTCCCAAAGAATATAATTGTATTAGATAATCAATGAAATAGGTATCATCTGAAAAAATGAACTTGGAACATATCAAATGATGAAATAAATGCATGCACATCAATCAAAGAATAAACCCTAGGAGTTTTGATAATGCAATATTGTAAATTTAGGATGGAAATACTAGGTTTTGCAATGGAAACCATGTTAGTGTTATAGTAAATCTGAAACTATAGATACAACAATTGGGTTGGGTTGTTTAGCTAGGTTAATCATGCATGTAGATCAGAATCATAATATCCTCTTTTGCTCTATGTAGGGTCAAATTCAATTTTTTAATCTAGTTTGTGTCTTCAAACTCAATCTTTGATGATATATATTTTTTCCTTGTGAACTCTAATAAGACATAAAGACTACTAGACAATGATACCCTCTCTCACACTTAAGTTTTTTCTATCAAATTAGTATAATTAAAAATACCTTGATAGATAACAACCTTTAGAGATATACACAAATTCTAGAATGATTGCTAGGTGATCAATACACATGCACTTGGATGAGTGTGTGTTTAATTATGGTAGATGCAAGAACCATGGACTTTTCTTGAATGTCAATGTATTGATAGATTCTTAGTTTTCATGTGTTGTGTCTTCTTCTATGTGTGTAATGAGTACATGTTGATGCCTTTTTTGTATATGAACATAACACGAAATTATGAATTTGCATAGCCAACTTGGTACCAAAGTGTGAGAGTGGGGACTAGTCAGTTAAATGTTTTATTTTGATTTTTCATTTATAAGGATCAAGATTGTGACTACAATGGCAACCTCATAACTATAGACATGACTTGGCTAAGACATCTAAATTAGATCAATGTCTAAAAAAATTGAATTATGAATGAAAATTGTATTGACAATTATAATCCTACATATACATCTAAGAAATTGAAATATCACACATTTATAACATAAATAATCAATGAATATAAAATTAAATAAATAAATCCAAATATATATAAGAATACACCATATATTACTATATAAATATATAAAAAAATACCTGAAACTAAATACATAATTAATAATGAAAATTACAATAAAAATACTATTAAAATTATATGTATATATATAATCAAGGAGCCCAAATACTTATTGTACGGCACGGTGCACATGCACGCCAAGCTCTCACTCTGTTCGAGAGAATCTGCACCTTTAAATTCCAACGGAATTTCTCCACGTGCCTTGAAGCCTGATAATGCGGCTTCACGGTCTTCCCAGAAGTTTCATTTGGGGATACTCACTTTTTAATTTCCACCGGCTCTCGATTACGAGAGAAGTGTGAATCATATGACAAATTAAGTGGAATTCTATGGGCGCCGATATATTAGATTCTCTTTTAGCAAAGTTAATTATTTCAATAATCAACTCATTTATTTTAGCTCTACTAAATATTCTTTTAAAAAGGAAAATAAACTTTCTTCAAGCCTACAAATTTTTGTAGCTAATTAATTTAGATTGGTAAATTGAGCTTTAGGTAATTAAGTTTAAATTTAAAAAGTAGATGTTAAATAGAGGGGTATGTAATTTGATGACTTAAGATTAAAGGTATTTAATAATGTTTGTAGAAGGTGTTCATACATTGTTAAGAGAAATGTCCTTTTAGACGAGTCATTTAGAAAAATATATAAAATGATTACAAAAATCAAGTCTTAGTCATGGAAATAATTTTAGGATGAATGTGTAGATCTAGGTTCACTACCCTAACATGGAAATTATAATGGTGACACAACCCTTAATTGCCAAAAGAAAAAGGTCCAATGTGGAATCAATGAGAATAAGAAGATATTGGATATGATCATAGGATAATGATATTTCCTCGCATACGTATGATAATGGTAATGTGGCCCTCTACAACAAAAATATATATGAAAGTAAGAAAAATGATCAAATGTGGCATCCATGAGCACATTCACACAATGGGTAGAATTAGAGGCATACCATTGAGATAGTGGAACGAGACCCAATTGTGATATGAACCATAATAGGATCAATAAAATTGATAGGATAGATATGATAAATAATGCAAGGTCCAATAATGGGGAATGTCCCCAAATTATTTACTAGCCACAATTGTAATATAGGTGATATAGATGTAAATAATCAACTATGAAATAAATGTCACTATGTGAAAATGCAAAAAACATGTTGCCTTTGGTTTAGGACCAATATGATAAATATGTCTACATACATTATTTTATAATTTTTTCTCTATCTTTTCTATTTTTTATGTGTGTGGAACAAAGACCTTGAAGAATAAAAGAGATAAGGCTGTCTAATAGAATATAATTTTCTCACTATCTTCATGAAGGAGGAGAAAGGTAAGACATGATAAAATAAAACCTCTATAGAGAGATGATGATGTAGAAGCATCTAGTGGTGTAGGCCAATCTTGCATCACCCAAAAAATATTTTTCCTTATTTTTCTTTAGTGTTTTTAGTCCCAAGATGGTAGTTGAGGGGTGTAAGACAATTAGAAGTTAGAAAAGGTGAAAAATGATCACTTACTATTTTTAGTAAGTCGGCCTAAACGGGATTGTATGGACCTGAAAATTTACACCAAGAATTAGAACTGAAAAGCATTTATGCTGGTAGAAGAATGGTCTCGATACCATATACAGTTTGGGAGATATCAAAGTTTATGTTTCGGAGAATTTCTCCAATGCAACTTCAAATTCAAATTTGAAAACCTTAGAAGCCCCGAAACAACTTGAAAAGTGGACAAAATGATCTTTAATCATTTAAGCATTGTAGATCTCTTCGAGAGCTTTCCAATGCTATATTATAATACAAAATTGAACGCCTAGATCAAAAGTTATGGCCCCAAGAAGCTGCCTCACTAAAAAGTGAATTTCATTAAAATATCTTCCTAGGAAAGAAATCAAATGACGAGACATTTGGCGCCAAACAAAAGGGAAAGTTACACTTTCTAGAACATTCTAGGGTGGTTATTCGGTAAAATAAAAGGGTTAAGTAGGGGTTGTAGAAGTTAGCGCCATTAGTGCAAATTATGGCTTTGAATAATAGATCTTCTTTTAGAGTTGATTTTGTTGTAATGAATCAAGCCCATGAGGCTATAGCCTTGTAATTTTTGAATATGTAATTTCATCTTTTGAAAATAATCAAAAGTGGGTTGTATTTTGTCTTGCATTTTCTATTTTGATATTTGTTATTGTGTTTTGTGTGGATTTTGGGCAATGTCATCCTCATTAGAAGACATCCACTTCCAAAGTATATAATTGTATTAGATAATCAATGAAATAGGTATCATGTGGAAAAATGAATATAAAACATATCAAAAGATGAAATGAATGCATGCACATCAATCAAAGAATAAACCCTAGGATTTTTATAATGTAATGTAAATTTAGGGCGGAAATACTAGGTTTTACAATCCAAACCTAACGCTAAACATGAGATGAAATTCCAACAATATTAGTGTTATAGTAGATTTGAAACTATAGATACAACAACTAGGTGGGGTAGTTTAGCTAGGTTAATCATGTATGTAGATCAAAATCACATTATCCTCCTTTTTCTCTGTGTAGGGTCAATTTTAATTTTTTTGATCTAGTTTGCACCTTCAAACTCGAGCTTTGATGATATTTATTTTTTCCTTGTGAACTCTTACATAATGATTACTAGACAATGGTAACCTCTCTCACACTCTTAAGTATTTTCTATCAAATTAGTACATTTAAAAATACATTTATAGACAACAACCTTTAGAGATGTACATGAATTCTAGAATGATTTCTAGGTGATCTACATGCACTTGGATGAGTGTGTGTTTAATTATGGTAGATGCAAGTATGGACCATTGACTTTTCTTGAATGTCATTGTATTGATAGATTCTTAGTTTTCATGTGTTGTGTTGTGTTGTATGTGTGTAATGATTACATGTTCATGTCTTTTTATATATGAACATAACACCAAATTATGAATTTTCATAGCCAACTTGGTACCAAAGTGTGAGAGTGGGAACTAGTAAGTTAAATGTTTTATTTTGATTTTTCATTTATAAGTGTTGGAGCACCCAGAAGCAACTACACACCAAAATAAACCTTCATGAAAGAGAAGCAAAAAAAGATGTTATTTCACTAGGAATGAAAAGAAAATGTATTGAGAAACGTGAAAAATCTTATGTACAAGGTGCCTTAAAAAGGTATGAAAAAAAGGTGATGGGTGAGAAACTTCCCAGTATGGGAAAAAACTACCCTAAGTAACAAATGCACTTTTAACCCTAAGTAAACTTAAGATTTAAGTGAAAATATTCACACTAACACCCCCCCTTAATTGAAACTTAGGGAAACTAAAAAATGCAAAAGTGCAATATGGGTCTTGGCAACACAACCATGTTAGGTACCCATTTACAGTGCAATATCTCCCAAGTAGAGAAAAGAAGAAAAAACCTATTGGAAAAAACCCATCTCCAAAAGAGAAAAGAAAACAAAAATGATACAAGGATGGAGGACTCAATCACACCCACTCAAGGACTACATACATCATGTAGATACAATCAACAACCGCCCAATAAGAGGGAAAGAGAGAGGCTATATAGCCCCCCATGATGTGTAATCACCTACAAAAATCGTAAGTGCCTAAAGACAAAACATGATCCAACGTCAATAAACAACTTGTCTCCCTTTTGGAAGAAACAAAACCAAATACAAATTCAGGTATGCGTCCCATTTTGTATAGGAATTGAAAGAAGGAAGCATGAAGATGTATGATGATGTCTTTGGAATCTGCTGATGTGTCACCAAGACCTTGGAAGATGATGCAACAAACCAATCAGGAACATGCGCAATCACAATAGAAAGTGAGAAACAAGGTACCATTGGAAATGGATGTTGAACAATATCCAAAGACTAAGATAGTTTGACAACATTTGTGCAATAACTGTCATCAAAGAGGAGAGATAACCCCTTAAATGTGTCCTCCAAATCTGAAATATGAGACTCCACAAACAAGTAACCAACATCCAGAAAATAGGAATCCTAATCAGGAAGACAATGAGAAACATGTTGCTCAGGAATGATGGAAGTACTTAATGAAAGTGGATCAACTATCTCTAGCAAAGAATCATGAACCTCTGAAGCAATCACAACCTTATCTGAAGTCTCAAAAACCTCCAAAGGATCACAAGCATGGTTTATCTTCTTTGAAGAACAAAAAGGCACACTGGTATTTTAAGGAGGTTCATCGAGACATGGCAGAGTATCAGGGTCTCCATAAAATTCTTGAATGTAAGTCCAAAGAGCATGAGGGAACTTAAAATAAACAAGTGAATCAAAAAAAATCCTTGTCATTTATATGCTTAAAAATAACTCCAAATATTCTAGCCCTAAATCCTTCCCAAATTATATACCTACTACTGTCTAGAATAGGGACTTCATTATACAAATACGACAATAGATTAAACTCACTAAGATGAGTGAGAATAAAATCACTCCATTGCCTAAATTTCCCTTTCTCCAAAGAAACTATGATTGAATTCTTTAAAATAATTCAAAGAAATTGCTTTCAAAACTTCCTAAAAGAATTAAACATGATTTGATACCAAAAAAATATGTACCCCATTACTTGATTTCCATGCTAATACCAAGCAAACTCCACCAAGCACCCAAACAAGAGAGGACCTCTTTTCAATCTATGAGTCTTGGTCACAACAACCAAAGACATTGCAATGCTATTTAAATAGAAAAAACATACCCCAAGCTACCAATGTGGGATAAACATTTTGTAGCCAAGTTAAAAAAAATAGTGAATTAATTTTACACCTAGCAAAAAAATGGAAACCCTAAATGAATATTTCAAACTTATTTTGGATTCACTCACTGATGCAACTCATACATGTTTCATAGAAGTTGAGTTGTAATATAATCACTCAGACATGCAGGCAACCATAAACTGCCCCCACTTCATTACCATTTCCTCAACATATTCTGCCTGGTGCTCCTCATTTTCCATTACATAATTTAGTTGAATACCTTAAAAAGACTCTCGCTAATATATCCTTATGGCATCTTGTTCAAACATCACCTACATACAATTGGGTATTTTGAGAAATGTTGCAAATAGAACAAGAGGAGATCCAATCTTCTATGAAATTGAATGTTGTAGCATCCTACTTTGGCCATACCCAAGTCACACAGTCAGAAATCACATTCCCTAAACATGAATTACCCTCACTTGAAATTCAAAACAAAAATGAATCCTTGATGATAGAGGTGATCATTAATTAAACCACAATTAGGTACACTCTCATAGACAATGGAGCAGGTCTTAATGTTTGTAGCATTGACCTCCTAGATAAAATTGGCATGGACAAGAGGCTTATTCAACATAATGATCAATGTTAATATTTATGGCTTTGACAATGTTATTATCCAACCATTAGGAATGATCACATTACCTTTTGGGGTCGGACCTATAGTGTTTCCTACCCCTATCCATATCATGCCAAGACCTCTTTCATACAATCTTATCCTAGGGAGACCATGGATTCATGCTATGAAATCAGTCCCATCTACTCTTCACCATGAGATGAAATTTGAATACAACAACAAGATATACACGATTGAAGCAGATGAATGAAGCTACAAATAATATGATCATAACACTTCCAACTCTCCTAGTGCTTTCATTCCAAAATCAAAAGTTAAACCTATAAAATTTGATATTAATCCTAATTTTCTTTCACCTACAAGACAAATCTTTAGTGATAATTGGAGGTCACTATATTTTATGCCTCGTTTCAATGAAGAATCCAAACTCTTTCCCTCAAAGTATAAGGAGTCATATACAAATGATCCATTTGCAGACACAAGTTCTAGTGACAATTGGGGTTCATTAGATTTTACGCCCTCCTTTATGAGAGGGTCCAAAATCTCGCAATCTAAACCAAAACAACCTTGTGTTTTAGGGTATGTGCAGGATCATCATGGAAAAAATAGGCCCTTAAGTGGCAAAAAAATTAAAAAAATCAGTGTTAGGCAACTTGACGTAAAAATTTGAATAAGTTGTCTATATTATTTGAAAAATATGTAACAATAGAATTTGTAGCAAATTGAATGTAGTTTCTAAACTACTAGGTTTGTTTATAAAAAAAAGAAATCTATTTGGTGAAAATTTGAAATTTCAATGGAGTAGTACTTAAATTTCAAGGAAAAAATTAGAAGTATGAGTCTGTCTGACCACTCTAACCACAATAAAATGATAATATTTTTTATAAGATTTTAGATATAAATAGGGGACTCATCTCCCAATGTGATGCATATTTTTTTGTAATTTGTTTCCAAGTAAATAATTAATTATAAATTTTTTATTAAAATTTTTAAAAAATATAAAAAACTCTTATGTCTGACCACCTTAACTTGTAAAAACTTCATGAAATTCAAATTTTCTTTTTTTAATCTTATAGTGTGTGAAGCATAGAATGTGACGCATGTTTTGGATTCAAAAAATGTGATACCATTTGAAAGCTATATATTTTTTTCAATCAAGACTTTAGTCGTAATTTGAATAGAAAATGAATAACAATTACTTATTATATTCAAAGTAAAGCATAATTTATACTGGTGGAAAGTTGAGAATCTCATTTAAAAACCCTTTTCGTTTCATCAATTTTGTGTAAAAAAATAGTCGTCAGCGACATACCCATCATATTGCCACTTTTTGGCCCATCATGATCCTGCACATACCCTTCATTTACTCAACTTGGTTCTATGTCAAAAACATTACCCCATTGTGGTGATGGGTTCTATTTAACTCCCATCCCTCATCAGAGGATGATGCATAACTTTAAGAAACACAAAAGGGATTTGTGTAGATCATTAAGAAGCCAATCTTTCTCAAAAGTATAAACCCCCTTCATCTAAGTTGAAATATTTTTATGGTCTTAGATACAAACTCCCTCCTAAACATGGATACAATGAAAACACAAAGAAAAATGATAGAGAAAAAGTACCATACTCTTTCAAGAAAGATATAGGTTTAACAAAATTATATCCATTTTCATCTAGGGCCTTATCATTTAGTGTGTTTATGACATCTTGTGCAAAGACAAGAACATCTTCTACTATTGATCAAGAGGGTATCTTGTTGAGACTCCTCCAATATCATTCGATATCTCTCCCTTTAAGAACATGAAAGAAATTTTACTACAAGAATTCATTTTTTACGTATCATAGAGTTCATGGTCATTCTACTAATGAATTTAAGGCTTTGAGTAAAAAAATTCAACTTCTAAAGGAGTGTGGTAATCTTCCTTATGTTGAGGCACCTAATTCCTCTAATTGATATTTATCTTCACTCTAGCATGTTTCCCATCAATTAGGTCATCTCGTCCTTGTATTGCACTAAGTTGGAGCAAGGAGTTAGGTAGCCTTTTCCTTGTATGTCACTTGTTGTTGTCTCTTTTGGCTAGTTGATGACTTTCCATATATATAGGAGCAAGGTTGTGATGTGGATCACATGCCTTCAGTTGGCTCACATGTGACATACTGAGTTATGCAACCCTTTTTCATGATGTAGTATTCAGAAACATATGACTTGGCATAGGGATTTTTGAATAAGCTCACATATCTTCTTCTACTTTAAAGTATAAATTTCTCATAGCAATGGTGTTAGCAACTGGTTTAAAGTGGGGGCATATATCGACACTCATGTTTCACTATGCAATTTTCCTTAATCTTAAAATGTGTTCTTTTCTTGGTGGTGTCATTGTGTTTGATTTCCTCTGAGAGCATTATATTCCTTTGAATTTTGCTCTCTTGGAGACATTAGGTGCGATGTTCCATAAGAAGGGACTTTGCATTAACTCAGTAAATCCCTTTGAATGTACCTCACACTATTTTACATTTACAATAACTATTATATAGCCACCTTGCATAACACACTTTGCTTTCCTATAGAGCCATCTTGTTTGTTCATGAGTTTCAAGCATATGAAGCTTTGCTTGCCTGATGGAGCTCAAAATTCATTGTTGTGTGCTGCCTTATCAATTTTATCAAGAGGTATAGATTTGGTATGGTTGTACGTATGGGAATTGAACTTAGGTGTGACTTTCCCATAGCCGCTTTCTTGTGTGTATGGGTGCATACAGCCACATGTGCATGTGTCTCACCTTTCTAGGGGTTCACTTAGTGGATGACATGAGGTTCCACTAGCCCTTGTGAACATGCACTTGGTTTCCATAGTGGACATTGTGTTCCACATATACGCCACCCTTTTTGGATACTCACCCAACAAACATCCTAAAGTTTTGTTGTGTCAAAGTGAGTGTTCATTTTAAACAAACAAGCTTAAATCTGATCCACAACGTGTGGGAGAAATGGTCAAAGCTTGATCTAGCATTTATTTCTTTCTCTTTTTTATTTATCTCTTTAACATTGCATGTTTACGTTGTCTTACTACATATCATACATCTTGTGTGTGTCCTTTTGCGCTTATGTTGGTTTAACATAGGATCTTGGATCCTGGGGGATTGAGCACCCCTTGATCTTTTCCATTTTATACCATCCACATTGGTACACTTGGACCCCTCTTGAATGTCTACTTTAGTGTGAGTTTGAAGCAATTTCCTCCTCTCACTATTTAGTGGGGACTAAATGTAGTGTAGAAAAATGTATCTCTTTACATTTTCACACTTAATTATGGAATGATTAACATTAAAATGAACCTAATGTTTCCTTGATCTAGTGTTGTAATGTGTTTTACACATTCACATTAGGTTTAGGGCCCTTTTAAGCTAAATAGATGTAATTTTTCCTTAATTTAGTATTGTAAATTGTATAAATTTACAACTTCAAATTAAGTTTTGGGTCCTTTTGCATTTATGACTCTAATATAATAATTAATAGGCCCCTAAGACCATTTATTATGCATGTAGAGGCTTATTTCAACCAAGATCCTGACATAATCAACAAATACACCTAATATTCTAACTCCTTGACATTTCCTTTGCCTAAAAAGACCTGATGGGACCCATATGCCACCTTGGGCATATGAGTCCCACCCAGATGGGACCTATATCCCATCTATGGTGTATGAGTATGATTTGGCCCCTTTTTAGGGTTTTGAGCAAGAGATCAGGGTTTTGGATTCAAATTTCATGAATGACAACATTTGGGATCTAATAAATGATAAATTAGATGAAGTGTTTATATAAACAAGGTTTCAAATCATTGTTTCTTCTAGCAATCATAATATGAACCTAGCAATCAAGATTCAAGCATCTTAAGACTTCACAAGAGCATCATAGAGTATTCAAGATCATTTCTAAGGCATTCAACGACAAATTTCTTCATCATTTGTTGCATCAAGTCAAGATCCATCATCATATCAAAGAAATAATGCATAAAAAATGTTATTAAGCTAGTGTTGTGATATAGTATTCAAGATCAAAGTTAGGCATTGTTTCATATCCAACTCAAGATCAAGATCTAAATTCTTCATGACCACTTCATGCTAGATTGTTGATCTCCATTTCAAGTCATCATTAATGGTATCATTGTTCATGTTTCATATTTCATGTTCATGTTTCATTTTTTCATCATAAGGTTTAATTACCTAAATGGGGTTTGACTAGGGAAAGCCCCTATTCCCTAAAAATCAACAATTTTTTCTCTCTCTTCATGTGTGATTGCAAATCTTGGTGGTTTAGAGCTTAAAGATCCTTTCAAGACCACATTCCAACATTGAGGAAAGTTGTCAAGGCTATCACAAGGTCAAGTCATGTTCATGGAAAGCCATCTACAGGGCCAAATTCAAGGTTTAAAAATCAGAGGTTTGACAGGAGGAAAGCTAAACAAAATCACCAAAGAATACCAAAATTTTAGCCAAACCTTAATACTGAGACTAAATCACCACTTGTGGCATATGAGTCTGATTACTACCCTTTTCCAAATTTTAGGATATCTAGATCATTCAATGAAAGATTCTAGTTTTTGTATAGAAACCCTAGTTAGGCACTAAATCACCCAAACTAACATATGAGTCCCAGTGAGCATTAAAAGTTAGAATTTCAAATTTTTTAAACTTTTTCTTATCATGTTTTTCTTCTAGGTACCTTTTTGTTCATTTTTAGTTTTTTATTTTGTATTTTAGTTTCATATTCTATGTCATATAGTCAGCTTTTCACATTACATTACTTTCTTTCTTTCCAAGGCCTTTTTTTGGGGGTAAACCCCCTTTATTTCTTTAATCACACCCTAGGACACCCTTCTAGTAGATCTCTTTCCCTTATTCTATCCTTGGATTGAGATCTCTAAGGTTTCCTTGAATGAAACTTGTGTTGGAGTGCACGTTTATTTGATGCATGCTCTTAAGTCCAACTTTTTCATTTAGTGCAGTAGTTGCATTTAATTGTTTTTGGTATGTGCATTGATGGAGGGCGGTCACCTGCTTTCCTCCTGTCTCTCCATATTTTCCTCGTGCCTTTTTTTCACAAGGATTTTCTACATTATAAAACCTCATCAGTGTTAATGAATTCAACATCGACTGGTGAAATAGCTTCATTCTAGTCGCTTCTCATTGTTTGGTTGATTTGGCTTGCAGCACAAGCTCCTGGGTGCATCAACATGGTATCAGAGCGACTGTGACTGCAACCCTTTCTGCCCATTGAGTTTTCATTGGGTCTGAGATCAAGAGCATAGAGGTCGTCACTAATAAGAAGCCCAAATTTAGTGGAATTTTGGTGTTTTCTCTAGAGGGCGGTGCCACGGATCTGTATAAGGACGACTCTCTTGTGTTGACAGCGTAATACCTCTCTATTTCTACATTTTGTGACAGAGGCACTGTCAGAAGATTAGAGTGGCATTTCTTTTTTAGAAGAGGCTGTGTTTGAGGTTTCTAGCAGGCTATTGATTTGTAGGTAGCATTGGAAGCCTGGGATTCACCTTTCCATGGTACGGATCAGCTATGCAAGCCCATGATTTAGCTTTTGAAGCTGTGATTTAACTTGTGGTGGCCACAAAATTCTTTTGGAGGTCAAGAATTCCCCTTCTAGGCGTAAAATTCTCCAGCAGAAGGTGTGATTCACACTACCAAGCTGCGATTTAGTTCCTTTGATGAAGTCTCTGTATGTTCTTGTGACCACCATTGTGGTTGTGTGTGTGTGAAGAGGAGAGACGAGTGGGACGTGCTGAATGCAAACTAGAGGCTGGATGTGTATGGTTTAATCTGTCATGCCTTGTAAGTGGTGGTTTGCCACCTCTGTCTTTCTCTCATCTGTCACCCCTGTCGGGTCTTCTTCCTTAAGTTGCTACCAAGGCCGCTGCTGTTAAGGGAGGATGCGATTTTGTGAGTTACTGTCATGAAAATTTTGGAGGCTTGAAATTTCTTCCTCGGGAAAAGGGCAAGCTCTCTGAGCTACGACTTTGTCCTCTACCAGTTCCAATTGGATTCTTGATTCTGGTGCTTCTCATCACATGACTCATACTATGGATCTTCTCGATTCTCTTTCTGATAGTCATACTTCACATATTGCTGTTGGGAACTCTTCTCAAATTCCAGTTTTGGGGACAGGCTCAATTCATATGCAAGATGGTAGGATTGATGATGTTCTTCTTGTTCCTGATATTTCACAGAATCTGCTCTCTATCTATCAGATTTGCAATCATGGTGATGGAAGGCTTGTTGAGTTCTCTCCTACTGAAGTAACCATTCGAGAGATGCAAGATCCCGAGACGGTCATTGCTACAGGAATAGTTGATCATACAGCCCGTTTGTATAAGTTTGATGGATTTGAGTCTTCATCAGGATCATCCCTTCTTGCTCATGCAGATTCTACGAGCAAGCTTTGGCACGAACGGTTTGGACACCTGAATTACAGATATCTTCAGCAAATGAGCACACAAAATTTGGTAATTGGTCTCCCTCAGATCTCTTGTTCCGATGGAGTTTGTCAAGGTTGTGTGCTTGGAAAACATCATAGGGATCCTTTTCCCAAGGGTATGGCCACACATGCTTCGGCACCTCTTGAGTTAGTCAATAGTGACCTCATGTCATTCCCCACTCCTTCATTTTCAGGGGCCAAATACGTACTTACCTTCATTGATGATTTTTCTAGGTATACTTGGGTGTACTTTTTGAAGTACAAGGATGAGGTGCTTCGACATTTCATGACCTTCCTTTCATTTGTAGAGAAGGAGTCTGGACATTCCCTTCAGAAGATTTGCACAGATAATGGGGGGGAGTATGTCAATTAGGCGTTTCAAGAATTCTGTCGCACTAAGGGTATTCTTCATCAGCACACAGTGCCATACACTCCCCAATAGAATGGTGTAGCTGAGCAAAAGAATAGAACTTTACGGGAGATGGCCAATTGTATGCTACAGTCTAGATCCATGGCTCCCACATTTTGGGCAGAGGCTGTTAATTGTGCCAACTACATTCAAAACCGTATGCCCCACAAGGCAGTGCGGAATATGACTCCTGAGGAGGCTTGGTCTCATATCAAGCCCAAGGTTTCCTACTTTAGAATATTTGGCAGTGATGCATGGACATTCATTCTAGATGGCCGCTGCAAGGCAATGGAGAAGAAAAGTCAATGGTTCATTTTTGTTGGCTATTGTGAGGATGTGAAGGGTTATCGATTGTTTGATCCTGTTACTCGAGAGGTTCATTTTCATCGTGATGTTCAATTTGATGAGTCTTTCACTCCGAAGGATTCTCCATCACAAGTCTCTCCCTCTCCTCTTACTAGTTCTTCTTCAGAGGATGTTGTAGAGGATGATGATGATGATGATGCTTGTAATGATGTTGTTCCTGATGATGTTGCTCCTGACAATGGGATTGATCTTGTTGTTGATATTACTCCATCTTCTCATTCTCCTCTACTTGTACCTTGTCGACCTTTATGGGCTTGTACACTTCTTGAGGATGTTTGTTCTCTTGTAGGTGATCCCACAGCTCCACGTAGCACTCGTTCCTGCACTTCAGGTATCAGTCTTTTGAGTCATGTAGTTTCTACTGATCCTCAAAAGTTTTTGGATGCTTTGGGTGTTCCAGAATGGGATGGTGCTATGATAGAGGAGTATTCTTCTTTGATGAAGAATCATACTTGGGATTTAGTTCCTCTTCCAAAGGGAAGAAAGCTGGTTCGGTGCAAGTGGGTGTATTGTACCAAGTTTGCAGCTGATGGTTCTATTGATAAGTATAAGGCTCATCTAGTGGCTAAGGGTTTTTCTCAAGTTGAGGGTATTGACTATTCTGAGACCTTTGCTCCTATTGCAAAAATGGATTCCATACGCCTTGTGCTTTCTATCATTGCATCTCAGGGTTGGTCAGTGTATCAGATGGATGTGAAGAGTGCCCTCTTGCATGGTGATCTTCATGAGGAGATCTATATGGAGCAACCACTAGGATTTGTGCAAGACCCTTCACTTGTTTGCAGGCTCCGACATTCATTATATGGTCTCAAATAGGCTCTTAGAGCTTGGTATGAGAATATGGATCATTTCTTGCTTGCTTCTAGATTCACTAGATGTCACTCCGATCCTACAGTTTACATTCAGAGGGATGGGGGGGATCTACTCATTCTTGTTCTTTATGTGGATGACTTGATTCTCATGGGGCATTCTCCTACCATGATTGAGGACACTAAGCAAGCTTTGATGGAGCACTTTGATATGACAGATATTGATTTGTTGCATTACTTCCTTGGTCTTCAAATCCATCAGTCTTCTACTGGTATTTCTATCTTCCAACAAAAGTATGCTCTTGATTTGCTTCAGAGGTTTGGGATGGCTGATTGCAAGCCAGCCCCTACTCCCTTTCAGTCAAGTGTCGTATTGTCTACTAGTTGCACTACTCCATCTGTTGATGCTACTTTGTATCAACAACTGGTCAGCAGCCTTTTGTACTTAACACATAGTCATCCTGATATTTCCTTTGCTGTTTGTCTTGTCTCCTGTTTCTCTCAAGATCCTCATGAGAGTCATTAGAAGGCAACCAAGTGTATCTTACGGTACCTTCAGGGCACTACACATTTTGGCATTCACTATACATCTAGTGCTACTGACATTGTGGGCTTCACTGACTCAGATTGGGCTGGTGATGTTGATGATCGAAAGTCTACTTCTGGCTTTGTATTCTGCCTTGGTTCTGGTCTAGTTGCTTGGTCTTGCAAGAAGCAAACTGCAATTGCCTTATCATCAACCGAGGCTGAGTATCAAGGAGCTGTCTTGGCTAGTCAAGAGGTTCTTTGGCTTTGACAGTTGATGGCCGAGTTTGGCTTTCCTATTGATCATCCCACTATTCTTTGGTGTGATAACTAGAGTGCTATACATATTTCTCGCAACCCACTGGAGCATCAACACACCAAGAATATTGAAATCCACATGGACTTCATTCGGCAGCTCATTCAGGATGGTGTTCTTGTTTTGGATTATTTGCCTACGGAGCAGCAGGTTGCAGACATCTTCACTAAACCTTTGGCATCTCCAAAATATCTTCAGTTGCGATCGATGTTAGGGGTGAAGGAAGTTGTCCTTGGGGGGTCTTGAGGAGTCCTCCTTCCTTTCACTTTTGTATTGTTCTCTCTTTTGGAGAGGAGTTTTCTCCCATTGGTTTTTTCTCCTTTTCTCTGGTTTTGAGAGATTTGCATTGCATTGTAGTTGTACATGGGTACCTAACAAGGTTTTTTTGCTAGGACCCATAATGCATCTCATATTTCATATTGCACTTTCATTCCTTTTTTGGTTCTCCCTAAGTTGCACTTAAGGGGGGTGTTGGAGTGCATGTTTATTTGATGCATGCTCTTAAGTCCAACTTTTTCATTTAGTGCAATAGTTGCATTTAATTTTTTTTGGTATGTGCATTGATGGAGGGAAGTCACTTGCTTTCCTGCTGTCTCTCCATCTTTTCCTCGTGCCTTTTTTTCAGAAGGCTTTTGTAAATTATAAAACCTCATCAGTGTTAATGAATTCAACATCAACTGGTGAAATAGCTTCATTTTGGTCGCTTCTCATTGTCTGGTTGATTTGGCTTGCAGCATAGGCTCCTGGGTGCATCAACAACTTGAACGAAATTAGTGGTTCTAGTTCCCAAAATATTGGGACACTATTTACTAGGTTTTAGTGTCAAACAAAACCATACTTAAAATCCTAAAGAATATAGTTATCAATGAGTGTGGCCATGACTGGCACCTTGAGTTGAACCCAACTTTATGGCCATATCGTAGAAGCATTCACACTCCTATAGGTTCCACCCCATGTCCCCTTTTCTATGGTTTTGAAGCCATTCTTTTGATCAATTTCAAGTTACAATCATTAAGGGTATCTAGCAATTCTTTATTGATGAAGAATATTAGAAAATATCTAGGCTACATGAGTTAGAGTTATTGGATGAGAGATGTTAGATGATAATAGATCATCTTCAAGGATATCAAAACCATCTCCATCTTATTTATAACAAGATTCTAAGCTAAAAATTTTGATATTGGTTCTCTCATGTTGAAATAAAATAGAAGAATCAATCAGATAGAGAAGTCATGCAAGTTTGAGCCAAACTAGTTGTGCCCTTACATCATTATTGTTGTCTATGGATATGACGCATAACAACTTGCCACTTTTGAAGGTGAAATGCTTCCAAAGACCATCTATAACATGCACCTTCAAAATTTTCACACATGAATCTCACAAAAATATCAAAAATATAGAAAGATTTGCAAAAAAAGCAAACAAAATGTAAAATTTAAAAAATAAAAATAAAAATTCAAAAAATTGAAAAAAAAATAGTAAAGAGAAATAGTTCATCAAATAATGAAAACAACTTCAATGGTGATTTGGGTAAGTACCATGATGAAAACTAGAAAACAAGTGTCATGTGTAGTAGGCCATTTCTCTTCCATCTATTGTCATTTTATTTAGTTTTTCACTGCATCCATAATAACCCAAGCACATGCTCCTTCACCTCAAAAATTTTACTTTTTCCCATACAACCATAATAAAACTTGTAACACCTCTCATGGCCTGAAATTGGTTGATGTTTAGCATCATGTACTTTCCATACCTATCCATAATAATGTTAGTCCAACTAATTCTTTTTCATAATTGGTCCTATACATGACTAGGGGAAATCCTTGACCTAAATTTTTAGATGAGATCCTTGATGTAATATTAGAGGATAAATTAAACAATTAATCTCACCATGAGGATCACTCATTAAAATTTGTTAGCCATGATAAGACAATTCAACTTCCCTTACAAAAAATCCATGATCCATAATAATCTTTATACCCATCAGATTCCATAATAAATTATCCCTTTTTTATACCTACACTTTGATTTGAAAAAAATAAAATATCTTGCAAAAAATTGAGCTTAACAAATCATGAAAAAATAGGTGAGCTATCACACTAGCCTTCAATCCTAATCAATCAATTTCCTATTCAATATCATCTATCCTTAGCAACGATAATTTTTCCTATATAGGGTGTTGCATCCTTCAAACTAGACTAGACATCTTATACGAGATGCTTCATTCCTGAAAATACACACCATCCTTTGAAACCCTATCTAGAAACACTCATCTTTGGTAGGAAGATCTAAATGGCTATTGACTTATTTGTTCTAGTAAGTCATATCTTTTATCTAATTTATCTATTGTCATATTCCAATGTTACTCAAGGATATCCAAAAGTGATTAGAGTAGTGAGGATAGATCATGACCATTTATCTTTTAAATATTTTTGGTAGTTTTCTTGACAATATTGTTGGGGCAACTAAGTTCCTTGTGTGTGATTGGAATTTTATTTGACATAATCAAAACATGCCATGCAAGTCAAAGGTCACCTAACACTTTCTTGCATCAGGACTAACATGCTTTGTGGTTATTCTCACATATTCTAATAGGGTTCTATTGTCACTAGTATGAGTCATATCACTCCTTGTCTGCAATTTGTCTATCTACTCAAAGGGTTAACATTTAGATCACCTTGTTCTTTCCATATCTTCATGTATGTTATCTATTTACAAAATAAAAATGCTCTATGATGATACTTGTGCAATAATGAAATCTCAAATTTTGTCCCACCAATCCACTTCTAGTCTCAATCGATTCCATACAATCTAATGGTATCCATTATATCCTAATGAATCAATCAAGTATCCACATCCAATATTGATTGAACTAATCATTCTTCACTTATTAATAATATTTTCCTCTGGCTTGTTAGAAAATTGGGCTTAATTTCTAGATTTTTTGCCCAATTTCTTGAGGGGGAAACTTATTATCCTATTGTGGGCAAAGAATGCTCGGGAATGAGCATGTTTTTCTTCATTTTTCTTTGAAAAAATGTTGAAAATCACATTGTATCAAAGATGGGAAAAATCTAGACACTATAAATTATCCTAAGCCTACAACAACATTTTCTTAGTAATTTCCATCTAACCCTAAATTTATTCTTCCTCACATCCTTATAAATAAATAATTTTAATTATTTAATTATCATAATATTCCTCTTTCTCTTTATTTCTTCATTAATTAAATGACTTTAAGTTTTAAATTTATTCCTCTTCCTTAATTAAATAATTATTTTTAATTATTTAATCCCTAAGCTAACTTCACTTGCAATTAAAATAAATATATTCATTTAGTTAATTATTGATATGAGGTGGAAAATAAATAAATTTTATTTATTTATTTTTGAAAACTTGACAAATCTCTTCTTTACTTACGAATTCCATTTTCTAATTTTATTTTCAGTTAACTCTTTCATTTCTTTATTTCCTTTTCTAGTTAACTTCCTCTTTCTTGTAGTTAACTCTTCCACCTTTCACATCTCTCTCTTTGGTTAACTCTTACATTTTCACATTTCTTGATCCACTTATCTTTTCCATAATTTTTCTATTTTCTATCTTCGAATGAGAAACTTTCCCATTCACATCTTCTCATTGAATCTCGTGTTTTTATTGTCTATCAAATCTTGATAGTCGATAATGCTGAAATCTCCTATAAATTTAAATTTCATTCCTCCACAATTCAAACACATTCTTTGAAATCTCACCATCAATCATCTTAGAAAAGTATATTTATGCACAATAAATTTGAGACCTACATTCCCATTTTATAAAGATAGATGGAGAAGAGCAATGAAAGTGGAATAATGGTGATGTATGAAAGTATTCCATTGTTCTAATTTATTTGATTTCTTATGTCATGTTTATTCTTCATTGATAGATTAGGATCTTTTTCTTGAATCTCATAGTTTTCTAGTTGTTGTCTAGGGTTTTAGCAGCTAACTTGATTTCTCCTCCTCTTACAATCTAAAGCTCTAATACCATGTTAGAGTTTATAATGAACCCCACAACTCCCAGAAATTGCCTACAACCAAAATGCCCATTGTAAATGAGATCACAAAAACTTATTTACTATCAAATTAAGAGAAAATGATTGAGTCCCCACACAAGCATTTGATGTTGAAAATAGCGTATAATTAAACTTGTTAATTGAACACAACATGAATACATGGATGGTTACAATGTACAATAATGAATGCATATAAGATAAACCTAGATTAGGCTTTGATTAGATTGTGACAAGTGTCCTTATCTTATGCAATGAGACAACTTAACCTATAAATATCTCAATCTAATAATAAAAAAACTCCTAAGTTTAGCTTAATTAATTAAAGTAATAAGAGAAGGAAGAATTAATTAATGATTAACTAATTATCAAATGATTAAATCCTAATTACTTTGACAAAAATTACCTCTCAATCAAGATTAGTTTTTGATGAGCTCCTTATAAGTCACCTTGTTTTTATAATCTACTATAAGGAAAAACTTATGGATGAACAACATATCTTCCAAAGCTTTGAACCTTACACTCTAATACTAATTGACATAATTATGATAGGAGGATCCAATGGACTATTTAGTGATGTATCCCACTCTAAACACAAAAACATAAAAAATAGAATACAACAATATTGATGTAGATTTATCCTAGGAAAACCCAAAAAGAGGAAAAAAATCTAGGCTCAAATTTTTTCATAGTTATTAATAATTCTCCAAAATAATTAGAAATCACCTCAATGGCATACAATGTTTCACCCTTATTAATAATATATAAAGCCTTCATAGTCCATTTTAAACTCTCAAATTGCCACTTGTACTTATGTTTCTCCCTTACCTCCTCCTCTCCTAAATGGTTAATGAAAACTCAAATATATACCAATTTTCATCCTCCTTAATAATCTATGTGAACTACAAGGTGGTACAAAGTCCTAAACTTTTGAAACATATATAGTAATCCTAATTTTGAAATTAAACACAAAATAACAATAAATAGATTTCACCATGTCTAGTTTCATCTCTTGTTGCCCCAATAAGCCTTCTTATGTTGTACTTTCCTGTCACACACTCTAATTTCTCTAGCACTAAAAGTTATTCTATAATTGTAGAAGTCTACCTACTTTATTTTGAAATAACTTGCTATCCTTGACCCAATGATCATAAAATGTTGATATATCCTCTCACATAATTAGTGTAACTTCTAATAATTGTGTACAATCCAACCACAATGATGTATGATTTCTCTATTATTCCAAAGATGCTCCTACTAATCATTTTTTCTCTACACTCTTTTCACCATTCATGAATATTTCAAAGAACATTAAATATATTGAAGATTTGGGTGAAAGTTGAAAGATATGTCTTATTTTGGGCCACCTTATTAGGACAAATATAAATTCAAGGGGATCATATATAATTACTTCTAAAATTTTAATTTGAGTACCGAGGAGATGAGATCAATTTGGAGTGTAGAGGTAGAAAAGATATAGATGTTAAATATAACATTTTCCTCAAACAATGTTATATGATGTTGAAAGATGATGGTTAGATCATGTGTGTCACCTACATGGTTAGATATACAACAAATTGCAAGGTGTTAAAATTTTCTTTTACAAATTTAGAATAAAATTAATCAATTTTTATTAATCTTGTCCAAAAATAAAATCTATAGCCTAAAAATAAAGTTTTTATGTTCCATTGTTCAAAATTTACATTCTTCATATGTTCAATATTACGAACATGGTTGAGATACATTTTCTCACATTTTCAAAATAGTTCTTACCATAGAGAGAATCAACCGTGATACAATACTTGAGAAGAACTTGTTAAGCCTCTCAATACTCAATGACATAGAAAATCAACTTGATGGAAAGCACAATAATTTATTAATACAAATCAAGTAAGCTGATAGTACCCTTATCTTAAAGAAGATAACAAATGCCCCAAGTGCCTTAACATAAACTATAAATTTATTTACATCAGCTCAAAGAAAGTTTCTTATTACCTTTAATAATATAATATAACAGAAAAATAAACCCAACAATAAAAATAAAACCCAAATACAATCTAAAACATTAAGAATCTGAAAACTCGTAAAACTTATCAAAAAAAATTATTTAAAAAAATCCTTATGATCTAATACTTTGTAACAAATATAAAATTTAAAATATACATATACATGTGATGCTACAAAAAAAACATTGCAATCGAAAACTTTAAAACGAATTAAACATGCGAGCAAGAAAAAGTGACTTGGTAAATCATTTCAAACATCTAGATGCCATATTGTTAATTGGTGCCGGCCATGCTTTCAGAGGAAAAAGGAATTTGTAAGAAGTGGAACACATTTTCCATTCTTGTAAAGCTATTTACTGGGGACAGATACTTTATGCATGTCATACGTCAGACGCAGCGTGTCCAACTTTTCTTCCAATGTCACATGCATATTCCAGGAAAACATCTAGAGAGATCTGAAATTACATACAGTCAAAAAGAGCCCGAGACTGGTACATTTCAGGAAACACACAGCGGAAAGACCTAATAAATCTGACTTGAATATTAAGTTACTAGCTAAGATATTGAAAGAGTAAATGATAGTATTCATGATGTGAAATGGATGGGGTTCTATAGTACTTTAGATATAAGAAATGTAACTACTATCTCTTTATTTGATTAATTATTTAGAATTCTATATTGAATCTCTGTTCTATTATACAACAAGTTCAAGAAAATTTCATGATCGTGGTTATGTTCTTGTTCACCAAATTTTCATGGCAATATCTAGGTTGCTATCTTGAAGCTTCACCTGATGTTTCATTCTCTACTATACATTTTTATTGGAATTGAGAACTAATGATATTATAATTGACAGCTTCAAGCAAATTCACGGTCAGCAATTCATTGCTGGTGGGAAAATTCACCGCCATGACAAATTCACCTCATGGAAAATTCACCACCATGTATTGCTGGTGGTGAATTTTTCATGACGTGAATTTGTCATGGCCCTGAATTGTTGCAGTAAATTTGAATTTTCCAGCAGTGAATTGTTGCCGGTGAATTTTCCTAGAGTGCTACCCAACAAAACAAGCATCCTTGGAAGTGATGTCAAACAACCCAAATTTTTTATTTTGTCCAAAAACAAAGCCTATAGCCGAGAAATTCAGTTTTTATGTTTCATAGATTCAAAATTACATTTTTCACATGTTCAACACCATAAAAAAAATCGAGACATCTTCCCTAACATTTTCAATAGTTCTTACCATAGATAGAATCAACATTGATACAATAATTAGATTTTTTTTAAACATCTCAATCCTCAAAACACTAACAATCAACTTAATTAAGAACATAATAATTTATCAGTACAAATTAATTAAGTACATAACACGCGTATCCTAAACAAGATAGCAGATACTTCAAGTGTCCTGATGTAAAGCACATTAGCTTAAAGAAGTTTCTCATAAACTTTAACTACTTATCATAAACAGCTTAGATGAGACCCAGCAATAGAAATAAAACACAAAATACAGTTTAAAACATTGAAATAGGTGTCATACTTCTAATGGGTGGCGGGCATGCTTTCAAAACTAAAAAGGAATTTGTAAGAACTAGAACACATATCCAATGTCACAACTCTCTTCCAGGAAAACACAGCGGATAAAAATATTCACATTGATCAACAAGGTCTCGTGGTGAGCAGGAGATAGGAGACTGTCATTATATTCACATGTGATAAAAATACAGAGTTAACATAGCTGCAGGGGGATTAGTACATTCAATGAAAAACACAAGGCAAAGACTAGAAATTTGCTTTTTTATAAGACACGCTTATAATCTTATTAATTCTGTATACTCCATGCCTAATTCATGTTATGAAAATTAACCAATCAGTCATAATTTGTCGTTAGTAATTGGAGTCAAAAATATATAAAAAAATTCATTAAACTTGGGCTTATGAAAATATTAAGTAGATCTGTATTTATTCTAATTTAATTATACAATATAAAAATTTACATAATTAAAGATATAGAGGTTTTATATTTCTAACATTTATGTGATTACAATGTTGTTTCTTGGTGTTTTTTTCTTCCTAAGTATAGAGTTAAAAAACAATAGTAGGATATAAGGTTTTTATAATGACGAGTCTATAAGTTGGATGAAATATTATTAGTTTTTATTATTTTAAGAATGCATTTTCTTCTTCATTTTTGTTTTTCTAAATTTGTTATAATTGTATAATTTAATGAAAATTTGTGAAAAGGAAAATAAGATTTTTTACATGTAATTTTGATTATTCAATTAGATGTATATAAATAAGTATAAATTAGGTTGGATATTAAATGTAAGTTGAATATTAAGTTAGTAATTAAAATATTGGAAGAGTAAATAATTGTAATTAGTTTAATAATAATAAAATTATGCTAAATGGATAGGCTTCTAGAGTATTTTGGATATAAGACATGCAATTACTGCATGTATATTTGAGTAACTACTCATAATTCTACATTGGAACTTTACCCTATTAGAGGGCAAGTTTGATAAAATGTCAATGAAAATCCCTAGGGTTCTATATCACAAACTCACCTAATGTGACATTCTTCACTATATTTTTTATTGGAATTAAGAACTACTAGCATTAATAAATACCTTGTTTTGATTTTTCCAATATCGAGATGCAAGAGTAGTGCACCTTGGTCAACCCCTTGAAAATTGGATACTATAAAAATAATAGGCAAGTTCCTAAGATGAAAAATCTTATTTTGATTAGACAAAATCAAATGGTGTCACTATTATTTTTCTCTATAATAATTTATTTTTATAATTATTTCCAAATAGGATAAGTAATTCATGAAACCATCAAAATATAATTAAGAAATCGTGAGCTAAAACCACCAAAAATTTGGTGCCTAAATCCCTTTGGAAAATCCAATCCCAAACCCCACAATGAGTCCATAGGCTAAAAATAATGTATTCCTTACATCTTTCATAATCTCATTATAATTCAATCCCCAACATGGGAACTATTGTTTGCCCTTATTATTTTCAAACTAATATTCTTTATGATGTGCCACAACATGCATGATAACTTGGTCAATAATTGTAATTCCATCTTATAGTTATCTTATGCATCATAAATTATCTCACATTTTTTATGTCAAGGGGCTATTAAGGTCATAAATTTTTATTTAAGAGGTTGATTGAGCCAATTTTTTAAAATTAAGGTCTTTGCAAGCTCCATCACATTCTAATATGTTTCCTCTATTTAATGCATATTGTGATATTTTTGGGGTGAAAATTTATCTCTATAGCCTAGAAATTCCCTTTTGTATTATGTATCCCAAAACTTACCTATTTTGTATTCGTAACATTAGGATGCATGTTTGAGATAGATTTTATAACATAGTCATCAATAAAGAAAACATAGTAATTAATTTTTTAGTTGAATCAGCACCCACAATATCAAAATCATCACTATGAATAATCTTTAATAATCTCTTTTCTGTATTGCTACTAGAATTAAACTCTAGTTTATTCTATTTACAAGGCACATGTACTCACAAAAAATAAAAAATTCAAATAATAACTATAGATAATCCATCACAAAATATTTAACTAGGGTCTTAAGCCCCTTTTCACTAATTTAACCCATATTTAGTGCTACAACATACATTAATATGAGTTTTTATTTGTATGGGCTAAGCTAAAACAAGTAGATGTATCAATCTTGAACAGATTCTCACATGGAGATCCCTTAGCTAGAACTAAATTCCCTCTTGCTAACCAACAAAAACTACTATAAAATATACCATTTACTCCAATATCATTCATTTTAGAAATTAAAAGAAGTTTTTTGTGCTAATCTTTGAACATACAACACATCTATGAGATATTTTACTCTCACATCACTACACATAAGTTTTACCTCCCTTTTCGAACAATCAAATGTGATTTTTTATCAATAATGAACACTTTACCCCTAGCATATGTTCTAAATGTAAAGAAAATCACCTTTGATAAGGATTCATGTGATATGAGGTACCTATATCAACCAACCGTGAATAATCACTACCAATGGTAGTTGAGTGAATAAATGATCATTTCTATTATTAAACAATTTATCATTAGAGGAATCTACAATAGACATTTTCTTGCATGTTCATTCTTTACATGGACTATTTCCCCACTTCCATCATTTAACCATGCTTTTACTATGGATTTTATACTATCCTTTGACTTGTAACTCTCTTGATCCCCTATTTCTTACCACATCTTTCCTTTAGTCTACAATGTACATGTAGTGCATCCTTAGAACCCTAATCCATCAATTTCCACCTAATGTCTTCACTAAGAAAAGTTACAAGGGAATCCCTTTTGGGTTCTATAATGTAACCACTCAATGAAACAATTAGATTATACTAATATGTATGTAAAATAAAAATAACAAAGTACACTTATCATCCTATTCTAGCTTAACATAAACACTACCTAGCTACCTAAAATATGAATAAAATAATTTAAATAATTAGCTATAATGTATCCTCATTTGATTTTTAAGGAATAGAAAATTCCATTTAAATGAACCTTGTTTTGACACTCTCTATTTGAAAAATCTCACTAATTCTCTTCCAAGCTTAGATGAGGTGGTATCCTTTGAGAGATTCAAGAGAACCAAATTCACAATGCATAATAATATGGTTTCCTATATTTTTTAGTCTATTTTTCTTCAATATTCATTTATAAAATATACGAGATTAAAGAGTATATGCTTTTTAGGTTTCTATTCTACTACTAATATTTTTCTAGATTGAATCATTAACTATTTTTTTTCTCTTTTTCAATAATACCTATATTATTTTTTTAATTTTTAATACTTTTTTATTATGAAAGTTTTATTTGAAAGTATTATAATCCCTTTTTTTAGTATGGAAATTATTGAGAGAGTACTTTGACATATTTTTTTATGTGGATAAATATGTATGAATAATAACATATAAAGCAACATTTATTTCTCAAAGATATTTTTTATGTTTGTATTATAGGAAAGTGATTAAATTTCAAACTCGTGTGAAACATTGAGCCAACAAAATAACTTCTTTTGAAACATTTTAACCAAAAATGTTCTAGTCAAAAAAGATTTTGTTGAAAGGATGTGGTGTATATGTGGATGTTACGTTGCTCTATATGCTTCTATTCATACATATTCATCAATATAAACAAATATGTCAAATTACTCGCCAAATAAATTGCTTACCAGCAAAATGGATTATAATACTTTCAAATAAAACTTTCATATTAACAAAGTATTAACATGTTGAAAAAGAAAATAGGTATTATTGAAAAAGAGAAAAAAATTAGTTAGTGATTCAATCTAGAAAAATATTAGTAGTAGTATAGAAACCAAGAAAATATATACTCTGATCTTGTATATTTTATAGATGAATATTATTAAATCAATGATAAGTGAGGGATGGCGTTTCGATCTACAACTGCAAGGAGCCGAGCTAGGGCATCCGAGCCCTAGCTCGTGTTTGCTTTCTCTATTTGTGCGAAGGTTGGGGTGGGTGTCTGCTTCATTCTATGTGGGGGTTAATCTTTTTGCTACAACTTTTCTTTGAAGCTCTAGTCTGGTTGTGTTTGGCCATTTTTCCTACGTGGGAGGGTTTCCTCTAATCTGTTGTGTCTGGGGCCGGATCTTTCTTGTGCATGTCTGTCCCAGGCCATTTGGCGGCTATGTCTCAGGGTGAGCCATCTAGGGTTGCGCCCAACATGGATTTTCGTGCTGCAGTGGGCTTGAAATCGCTAAGACAAGGAGCGAGGGTTTTTGAAAACACCCTCTTCTCTCCGAATACAGGGTCTATGGAATCAAATTCATCTGGTGGATCTCAGATCTTGAATATTAACGGTTGCCTTGAGCGTTGCAAAGAGAGACCTAAATTGGTGATTCCGATTGAAATGATTGCTGAGGATATTGAATATTATTCAAAGCATTCTCTGTACTACAAATTTTTGGGAATGAGAGTGTCTCTACAATTTTTGGAAACTTGGGCTCGAAGGACTTGGGAGCCAGAGGGTGAAATGGAGGTCATGCTACTTGCAAATAATTTTTTCATGGTCACATTTATTTGCTTGGCTGATCGCAATAGGATTTTTGAGGGGGGGCCCTATTTTCACAACCAAGTTGGGTTGTTCGTCAAGCCATGGCATGTAGGCTTTAATCCCTTGGAGGAGCTTATGAATCATGTTCCGGTGTGGGTTCGGTTGCCTAGATTTCCAATTGAATGTTTTTGTGAGGATGTTCTGCACATGCTTGCTTCGATGCTTGGGAAGCCGGTAGGGTCTTCGACACAAACCCTAGGTAAGAAAGTAATGACTTTTGCTCGAATTTGTGTGGAAATTGATTTGAGTAGGCCTTTTCCAGATGCTTTTGATATGTGTGTGGGTCCCCATTCTTGGGTACAACAATTGGATTACGAAACCCTTCCTTTTCGATGTCGCCTCTGTCATGAATATGGTCACCTGTTGTGTAGATGCCCGAAGGCTAAGCATGTGGTGCCTCAGCCTCCACCTCCTCCTCATAACAATCCTGGTGTTGATAAGGGGAAGAATCCTATTTCTGTTGAGGGTGCAGATGCTGAGGGTTATGTTCCTGTTAAGGCTCGTAACCGAAATAGAGGACAAAAGAGGACTTTGATGGAGAGACAAGATGAGGATACTTTTAACAGGTTTGAGGCCCTAGATGATTTGGGTCAGGAAGAAGTTAATCCAGGGTTAATAAGTGTGGATCTGGGTGTGGTTGGTTCTAGCCTAGAGGATCACACTTCCATTACTCCTCTTGCTCCACAGGAGGAGTCTGCCATACCTATGGTCACTGATGTGCAGGTTGGGGCTCAGGTGATGTCAGATCCAAATGTTGAGTTGGGGTAGGGGGATGGAAGCATGTCTATTCCTACACGGATTGTTGGATCGGATGTGGCTAAGAGTAGCAAGCCTTCTCCTCAACTGGGCATTTTGCAAAAGGATGGCAAGAAGGGGGGGTCAGAGAAAAGTGTTAAACTTAGTAGGATGATGGGGGAGACTTTGGTGGAGTCAGGGTCTGTTAAGACCCTAGATTCTCATTTTTTGACTCCTTTGAAATGATCATTATTTCATGGAATGTAAGGGGCTTGAATAGTGGCCCTAGACAAAAAGTTGTTCATGAGTTGGTAAGAAGTCATTCTCCTGATGTTCTTTTTCTTCAGGAGACCAAGTTATCTATTGAGTGCATGATGGGTTTAGTGCCTAAGTTGTGGAAGAATGGTCAATGCCAGTGTATTGGAGGTCAGGGATTCTCGGGGGGTGCGGCTTATTTCTGGAACCCTCGGAAGATTCAACCTTTGTGGTGGTTATCCTTCAAGTCCTCTTTATCCATGGTTTCCTCGTGTCCTGAGTCAGGAGAGTTTGTTCTTTTCTCCAATGTTTATGCACCTATTGAGTTCCAGGGTAAACTTCTTTTATGGACACATATTCATTTTGTTCGTAGCCTATTTCCCTATCATCCTTGGATCATTGCAGGGGACTTTAATGCTATTACTGAATTAGCTGAGAAATGGTGTGGTATTGCAAGACTAGAGCCTTTTGTTTTGTTGTTTTAGGACAATATATCTGCTCTTAATCTTGTTGATATCAAACCTAGCAATGGTAAATTTACTTGGAACAACAGAAGGGTTGGTTATAGTTGCATTGCTGAACGACTGGATCGTTTCATGGTCTCCTATTTTTGGGTTGGGGGAATGTGGTCTTCTAGTTCTGAGATATTAGAATGGAGAGGTTTAGATCACTGGCCTATAAAGCTAGTTATATCTTCTGCTCGGATGCCTCAAACGCCAACCTTCAAATTCCAGCTAATGTGGCTACGGGACCCTGACCTTTATGGATGTGTTGCTGAATGGTGGAGGTATGGTAGACCTGCTTATGGTACTGCAATGTATAATTTTGCTAAGCTCCTTCAATATGTTAAGTATCAGCTTAAACGATGGAACCAACATTGTTTTGGAAACATTTACCATGCGAAGCTTGTTGCACAAGCTGAGCTGAATGGTATTACTAGGTTGATTAGGGAGGATGGGGTGTCTGAGGATTTGTTGCGGGATGAGGCTAGGGCATTGAAAGCTCTAGAGGAGTGGGAGCTGAGGAAGGAAATATACTGGAAACAAAAAGCTCGGATTGAGTGGCTTCAAGAGGGAGATAAGAATACTACCTTCTTCTTTAATTCGGTGAAGGCCAGACATCATGGTAATTCTATCTCAGCTTTGGTGACTGACAGGGGAGAGGTTCTTTCTTCTACTCAGGATATCTCAAATGAAGCTATGTAATATTTTGCTTCTTTATTCAGGGAGGACTCAAAGGGTGACTCTGTTGAAGAGGCCCAGGTCCTCTCTTGTATTCCTTCTTTGGTCTCTTGGGAGATGAAGGAGCATCTTATGAGTGATATTTCGCTAGAGGAGCTGGAGAAGACTCTTTTCCAGATGAAGAAGGGTAAAGCTCCTGGTTCAGATGGCTTCCCAATTGAGTTCTTCCAGGAATTTTGGGAGATTATCAAGCTGGATTTATTGACAGTTGTTCAAGAGTCTCAAAAGAATAAGCAAATGCTTCGGGCCCTAAATTCTACCTTCCTTGCTCTAATCCCCAAGGGTGATGGGGCTGATCGATTAAGTCAATTTCACCCCATTTCTCTTTGCAATGTTATTTATAAAATTATCTCTAAGTTGATTGCTGATAGGTTAAAAAAGTGGCTTTCCCTGCTGATTTCTGAGAAACAAAGTGGTTTTGTGGTGGGCCGCTAGATTTTGGATGGGGTGGTTATTGCTACAGAGACTATTCATTCTATGGCCAACTCCAAAGATAAGGCCATGTTCATCAAGCTTTACATGGCCAAGGCTTATGATAGAGTTCGATGGTCCTTCCTCCAAAAATTTTTGGGGGCCTTTGGTTTTGGGGAGGAGTGGATTCGCTGGGTTATGAGTTATGTGAATTCAGTCTCTTTCTATGTTTTGATTAATGGGGAGCACTCTGAACTCTTTGGTGCTTCTCGGGGTTTATGACAAGGTGACCCCCTCTCTCCTTACTTGTTTCTTCTTTTGGTGGAAGGTTTGGGACGGTTGATAAAAAGGAATGTGGAGGGGGGTTTCATTCAAGGATGGCAATGGGGTGGTGGCTTACTAGTGCAATCTCACTTATAGTTTGTGGATGACATTGCTTTGATGGGCATGGCTACTATTAGGGAGGCTTCAAACATGCACAAGGTGTTGGATGTTTATCTTGTTGCATCGGGCCAGTCAATTAATGAGGGCAAGTCTTCCATTTTTTTCTTCAATACTCTGAACTCCATTCAGAGGAGAATTGCTCATATTCTCAAATTTCAGATTAGGGATCTCCCGCTGACCTACCTTGGGATTCCTATTTCTATTGGTAGGCAGTCTAGGGATTCTTGGCAGGCTATTCTGGAAAAATTTCATGTCAAAGTCACTCATTGGACCCTTCGCTGGCTGTCTTTTGTGGGTCAGGTTAAGTTGCTCAAATATGTGGTTCAGGCTCTCCCTCTTTATAGGTGTATGATTCAGGTGGCGCTGATGGGCTTTGTTAGGGATCTTGATTCCTTAGCAAGATAATTTTTATGGGCTGGTAGTTTATTATCTTCCAAGTGGAGCCTTGTTAGATGGGATGTTGTTTGTATCCATAAACAGTTTGGTGGTCTTGGGTTAAGGCAGTCATTGTTGTCTGGTACGACTCTGGCTGCTAAATTGTATTGGCATTGGTGTGTGGAACAGGACTGGGTGTGGGCTAGAATTTTGACTCTGAAGTATTTTCTAGGTATTCCTCAAAGTGATATCCCTCATTATAGCTTGAGAGGGAAGGGATCTGTGATTTGGAATACTCTCAAGAAAGGGGCTGCACTTGTTAAGGGTGGCTTATTCTGGATTTGTAAGAGCGAGTAAGAGGCACATTTTTGGCATGATGCTTGGGATGGTCACCCTCCCATTGTTTCTTAGTATCCTCATTTGCTTACATTGTGCCAGAGGTTCTGTGAAGCAGGTTGGTCGAGGGTGTGCGACTTTAAGTCTCTTTCCTTTCAGGGGCAGTTGGTGGAGGCAAGATGGAAGAATCCAGAGGAATGGCCTATTGTTGGTATGGAGGAGGAATGCGCTGAGCTTCATTACATTCTTTCTTGTCAAAGTTATAGCTCCCTCATGGATCAGGATGTGTTGGCTTGGTCTCCTAACCCCAAGGGTGCTTACACTGTTTCTTCTAGGTATCAAGAGTTGCTTTCCCAATAGATTGAGGGGGTGGAGGTTCATTGGTGGAAGAAAGTTTGGAATAAGTTTTCTTAGCCAAAGTGTAATTGCTTTATTTGGACTTTGGCTTGGACTAGGTGTTTGACTTGGGATAATATCCGAAAGAGAGGTTTTTCAGGCCCATCTAGGTGTGTTCTCTACGGGTGTGGGGAGGAGGACTCTCCTCACTTGTTCGTTCGTTGTTCCTTCACCTTACAGCTCTAGCATTTCTGGTGGGGTGTTTGGAAAAGCCCATGCATTCATGCCTCCTCCTTGGTTGAGTTTTGGATTAGTCTGGGGAGGCCCCCCTCCTCGGCCTCTTTCTTGCAAGATGTTTGGTATGTTGGTCCCATCTTTTTGCTTTGGCAAGTTTGGTTGGAAAGGAATCGAAGAATCTTTTGAGGTGAAAATTTGGGGATTCAACAAGTTTGGTTTAGAATTGTGGGAATGATCCAGGAGACAGTCGAAGCTAAAGGTGAGATTATGTTGCCATTAGAGAAAGGAGATGCTGAGATGGTTGATCGGCTGGGTATTCAGGGGTTATCTTCAGCTTCTGCTTGCATCAGGAGAGGTAGGCGTGTGAAGCAAAAGGTTCAAAAGGTGGGGAGTTGTTTGCCCCCTCCTATTGTCTTTTTGAAAATTAATACGGATGGCTCATCTAGGGGAAATCCTGGACCTACTGGGATTGGCGAGGTTGGTAGGGATTCTTTTGGATCAGTGGTTTTTATTTTTTTTGCTAATGAAGGGATACATACTATCAATAGGATGGAAGGCTTGGCTATTCTCTATGCCTTGAAATGGGCATATGCTTTAGGGTGGCGTAAGGTTATTTGTGAGTTAGATTCTCAGGTCTTGGTCAATTTACTTCATGGAAATAAGATTTTTGATGTTAGCTAGCAGTTGGCTATGTTGGTGCAGCAGATATTACAAGTTAGCTCTTTGATGGAGTCGGTATCTTATGTCCATATGCCAAGGGAATGGAATAGGGTAGCTAATTGTCTAGCCAAATGGGTGTCGGAGAATATAGATGGTGGGAAGATTGATGGGTGGGAGCAGATTTCCCGTGAGTTATGTCAGGATTTGGAGAGGATTCTTGCAGAGGATGGGAGTGCTATTGGGGAAGAGTGATTTTGTTCCTGGCTTTTCTTGTGGTTTATGTTGGTTCTTGGGGCTTTGGCCCTTTGCTCTGATTTTCAATAAAGTTTTTACCCCTTTTTATAAAATAAAAATTAAAATAGATGAATATTAAAAGACATTAAAAGATTATTTCAAAAGCATTAACTAAAATATTCCTTTCTTTAGTCACATCTTTAAACTAATAGAAAAACATAAATGTATTAATAAATAATTAATAGACATGAATATTTATAGTCTTATCATTTTATACAATAAAACTATAAATATTATAACCTATAAATCACTTTATATCATCTATGAGTAATATTATTGATTTAATTTAATTGGTAGAGAAAAATATTAAATAAAATTATTTTTAATTGTTCATAATTTTCAGGGTACAAAAATTATTTAGTTATTAATTTAAATATTTGAGAATATAAAAAGCATGTGGTATGCTACCATAGGTTGGGTCTCCTTAAATATCATTTTCATTCATGATAAACATTGAATCAATGTTTACATGGAAGTAATAGGTCTCTAAACTCTTTCCTTATATCATTCACCATAAATATTTAAATATTAAACAATAATTGCAGCCCTTCACTATTTAGTCTTCTTCCATTTAAAATTTATTTTTACTAAGTATAAAAATAAATTAACATAATAAATACTATACACATAAAGTATCCACTAACATTTTAATTTACTAAACAATCTTCTTCCTCATTTATTTAATGCAATATTTTCTTTATTGTACATATTTTTTATTAGAAAAGTAGGGTAAGGCCCTATTCCAAAGAAAACAACAAAACAGAAAATAAAGACCTAGCAGAAATAGAGCCTTCAAACCAACCAGAAAACCAACATTAAAAACAAAATAAATCAGTCATAGAAACTAGAATCAAAATGACACATAGATCTCATAGAAACAGAGACCTAGCAGAAATAGAGGCCTTCAAACCAACCAGAAAACCAGCATTAAAAAGTAAATAAATAAGTCATAGAAACTAGAATCAAAATGACGCATAGGTCATATAGGAACAGGCATGTAGGCCTGAGAGAACCAAAATGACAATAGGCTAAAAAAGAGTTTGCATTGTAACAGAGACATTTTTGTTAATCCAAAATAATGTACCAACAACATACTATTATTTATTATAATTTTTTAAAATGTTTCATTTAAAAAATAAATCTACAATATTAATAATTAAATATATAAATATACAACTTTATTACAATATGAATCTTAGAGCAATTTAAAGATTTTCTAAGCAGCAATTTAAAGACTACTCCTCATTGTGTCATGACAGTTGATAGACCAATCGATGTCATTAAAAATGCATCACCCCAGATGATTGCAGACTATGGAATGCTTGAAAAGCTATTTAACATGGAATATTAAACAAATTCAGACAACCCAAATTAGGCTCACAGTGGCGCCCATAATCCAAAAGGGTTCTCATCGTCTTGCAAAGGCATTAGCTTATCTTTGTGTGGATCATTTTCATACACTACATCCAACGTACTTCCTCTTTCACCGCTATTACAATATCCAGTGAGGAGAGACTTAAGATTAGCCTGTGCGTTGAGGAGCTCTGCTTGAGTGATTGCCAGTTGTGACTGGAGGTGTAATACTTGCTCCTGCAATCGACAAATTGTTCCAGTGCAGCCATAGATAGGATCATTCACTCTCGTACTTGCTTCGTATACCAGGCTTGTTACAGCATCTGCTCGCTTCTCATCCGGAGTTTTCTGCACAGGAAAAGGAATGATGTTATTTCTATTAAGATTTTAGTCGAAATAAAATCGATAAAAAGTCATTTCTATTTAGATACACATGAAGAGTTGAATCAATCAAATTGTTTCGATTAAAAAGTAGAGATGTGGACACCAATTCCTTAAAAAAAATCTGAAAGAACAATTGATTTATACCTGAAGGATTTTGGCGATCCGTCCTGTTCCAAATAATTTGTGTAATACTGAAAATTTGTGAGGATTGTTTGGTGGAAAGTAAGGAGCGAGCACGCATTTGTCTCCACATTTTCTTCGTTGAATCTTGCAAGACGCACAGAGTTTAACAATCCGAGCCATCTGATTCAGCTGGAACATATATTTGTACAACTTTTAACAGTAAAACATGAAGATCAGAGTCTTATTGAAAGAGGCAAGAAACTATCTAAAATTATAATTAATGAACGCTGAGGAGATGAGATCGATTTGGAGCGAAGAGATACACAAAATATAGACGTTAAGTAGAACATTTTCTTCGAACCATCATGTGATGCCGAAAGATGACGTGCCAGATTTTGCGTAGCAGATTTGATGGTTAGATCCCGTGTTACCTTCATTGTCGGTTACACGAGAAATTGCAATGTGTTAAAATTGATTGTTTTCTAAACGTGGAATGAAATGAAGTAGTTGTTAGTGAAACGAAACTAAACCCTAATGCGTTTTAAAGTCCCTACACGTAATCTTCTAACTATGGTCAACATAATCAATAGTCGATCAAAAATATGTTAATTATACACATACACATAAATAGATAGATACGTACACTTGTGTACACTTGCCTCCACGTGTATATATCTGTGTTTATGTCTGTGTTTATGTTTGTGTTTATCTATATTTATATAGATTTATGTGTATATATATGTGTATGGATATGTGTATATTAATAAGAAAAAATAAGGTTTTAATTAACAAAATAAAGTCAATAAATATAAATCAATTTAAACTCAACAAGTTGTTAGACTGGAGAGGATCATGCATTTGGCAATAGTAGACAAAAAATAAGGACATAAATAGTAAAAAATAAGAGAGTTTTCTTATCTTTGTGATCTAAAAAAGTGTATCAATTGATGAAGACTGAGATATCTATACATCTCAGAATCTAGAGATGCACTAGATTGATGTTTATATGAATTAGAATCAAATTATTCTTTTCTATTCTATGTTTGTTTAACTTCACTATTTTGGATTTAGCTTGCAGCTACAAAATTGATCCATATGCACAAACTTGATTCTAATGATCTCTAAATTCCACCTTGTGTACTCTTACAAATAGAGTACTAGACAATGGTATCCCTCTTCACACTCTTAAGATATTTTTTGTCAAGTTGGCAATATTTTAAAAAGTATTAACATAAAACACACTACAAACATGCACACATGAATTCTAGAATGGTTTCCAAGTGATTCATATATATTAGGATGAGTGTGTGATTAGATATGCAAAATACAAGTGTGAACAATTACTCTTGAATTTCCTCATATTAAAATTTTCTTGGATTGCATGTTTTGTACGTGTTCTTCTATTCATGTGTGTGTAATGAATGCAAATTGATATTTTTATACATGGAAATAAAAATTTGTGAATGTGCACATACAACTTTATACCAAAGTGTGAAAAGGAGGTCAATTCATTAACATTATTATTTTATTTTTTTTATATACTCCAAGGATCAAGACTATGGTTGTGAAGGTGGCGTTAGAACTCTTAACATGACATAGGTCAAATAGCACAATTATATAATTGTTTGAAAGGACTAGGTTATGGATTAGGATTAGATTAATGGTTATAATTAAACAAATAAGATTAATTGACTAGGATAACATGTATATAAGTATAGACATAAGTGGTCTATAGAAGACAAGGTACATAAGTCCGATTATGCACAAAAAATTATTATTTTTCTTCACAAAAATAAATGTAGGATGCATGAAGGATGTACTTTTTACCTTAGATTCTATCCCCACTTTTAGGTGAATGGTAATCCCGTAGTATGAATAACGCATTTTTAAATATGTAGCATTCTAAGTAATGCATAAAGTGAATGCATCAAATAGATGAACATGTGGTTCATGAAGGATGAAGATTATCCTTGCATGATTTTTCATTCACATATTTTCTCTCATGAATTCTTATAAGATACAAGAATTCTATGATTATCCTTTGACTTCTAAATATAAATTTAAATAAAAAATGATAATTTTAGTGATATTGTATGTCCCCCATTAATTGATTGTCTCATAGGATGCAATTGATTGAAGGAATGTCATATTATATATATCAATAATAAACATGGGTATATAAAAATACATTGTGAGATAATGATAATCATAGTCATGTTTCAAGTAATTAATGAATGATAAAAATGTAAGTATGTATAATCATAATAATGCATTAAAATATAGCAACCATAGCTAGAAAGATGCATGGTGTGAGAAGTTTACAAAAGGACTAGAGATATAATCAAGTATAGGATCACTACCCCAAATGGAAATTATAATGGTTACACAACCCTTAATTGCCAAAAAAACACTCATAAAAATACAACAAAAGGTCCAATGTCGAATCAATGAGAATAAGAATATATTGGATATGATCAAATGATAATGATATTTCCTCACATGGGTATGATAATGGTAATGTAGCTCTCTATAGCAAAAATATATATGAAAAATAAAGAAAATGATCAAATCTGGCATTTATGAGCACATGCAGACAATGGGTAGAATTAGAGACATGCCATTGAGATAGTGGAAGAAGACCCAATCATGACATGAACCCTAATAGGATCAATAAAATTGATAGGAAAGATATGATAAATAACACAAGGTCCAATAATGGGGAATCTCCCCAAATTATGTAGTAGCCACAATTAGAAGATAAGTGATATATATGTAAATAGTAAACTATAAAATAAATGTCACTATGTGAAAATGGGAAAAACATGATGGCTTTGGTGTAGGAGCAATATGATAAATATGTGTACATATATTATTTTATAATTTTTCTTTGTCTTTTCTAATTTTTTATGTGTGTGGAACAAAGACCTTGAAGAATAAAAGAGATAAGGCTATCTAGTAGAATATAATCTGGTCACTATCTCCATGAAGGAGGAGAAAGGTAAGAAATGATAAAACAAAACCTCTATAGAGAGATGACATCCACTTCCAAAGAATATAATTGTATTAGATAATCAATGAAACATGTATCATTTGAAAAAATGAACTTGGAATATATCAAAAGATGAAATGAATGCATGCACATGAATCAAAGAATAAACCCTAGGAGTTTTGATAATGCAATGTAAATTTAGGGTGGAAATACTAGGTTTTGCAATGCAAACCTAACCCTAAACATGAGATGAAATGGAAACCATGTTAGTGTTATAGTAGATCTGAAACTATAGATGCAACAATTGTGTTGGGTTGTTTAGCTACGTTAATCATGCATGTAGATCAAAATCACAAAATCCTCCTTTACTCTATGTAGGGTAAAATTTAATTTTTTTGATCTAGTTTAAGCCTTCAAGCTCCATCTTTAATGATATATATGTTTTCCTTGTGAACTCTTACATAAAGACTACTAGACAATGATACCCTCTCTCAGACTCTTAAGTTTTTTCTATCAAATTAGTATATTTAAAAATACCTTGATAGACAACAACCTTTAGAGATGTACACGAATTCTAGAATGATTGCTAGGTGATCCACATGCACTTGGATTAGTGTGTGTTTAATTATGGTAGATGCAAGTATGAACCATGAACTTTTCTTGAATCTCATTGTAATGATAGATTCTTAGTTTTCATGTGTTGTGTCTTCTTCTATCTGTGTAATGAGTACATGTTGATATCTTTTTATATATGAACATAACACCAAATTGTGAATTTGCATAGCCAAAGTGTGAGAGTGGGGACTAGTGAGTTAAATGTTTTATTTTGATTTTTCATTTATAAGGATCAAGATTACAACTACAATGACAACCTCATAATTATAGACATGACTTGACTAAGACATCTAAACTAGATTAATGTCTAAAAAATTGAATTGTGAATGAAAATTGTATTGGCAATCATAATCCTACTAAGAAATTGAAATATCACACATAAACATAAATAATCAATTTATATAAAATTAAGTAAATAAATCCAAATATATATAAGGATACACCATATATTACTATATAAATATATAAAAAATACCTGAAACTAAATACATAATTAATAATTAAAATTACAATAAAAATACTATTAAAATTATATGTATATACATAATCAAGGAGCCCAAATACTTATTGTACGGCACGGTGCACATGCTATCCAAGCTCTCACTCTGTTCGAGCGAATCTGCACCTTTACATTCCAACGGAATTTCTCCACGTGCCTTGACGCCTAATAATGCGGCTTCACGGTCTTCCCTGGAAGTTTCATTTGGGGCAACTCACTTTTTAATATACGCCGGCTCTCGATTACAAGAGAAGTGTGAATCATATGATAAATTAAGTGGAATTCTATGGGCGCCGATATATTAGATTCTCTTTTAGCAAAGTTAATTATTTCGATAATCAACTCATTTATTTTAGCTCTACTAAATATTCTTTTAAAAAGGAAAATAAACTTTCTTCAAGCCTACAAATTTTTGTAGCTAATTAATTTAAATTGGTAAATTGAGCTTTAGGTAATTAAGTTTAAATTTAAAAAGTAGATGTTAAATAGAGGGATATTTAATTTTATGACTCAAGATTAAAGGTATTTAACAATGTTTGTAGAAAGTGTTCATATATTGTTAAGAGAAATGTTCTTTTAGACGAGCCATTTAGAAAAATATATGAAATGATTAAAAAAATCAATTCTTAGTCATGGAAATAATTTTAGGATAAATGTGTAGATCTAGGTCCACTACCCTAACATGGAAATTATAATGGTGACACAACCCTTAATTGCCAAAAGAAAAAGGTCCAATGTGGAATCAATGAGAATAAGAAGATATTGGATATGATCAAAGGATAATGATATTTCCTCACATGGGCATGATAATGGTAATGTGGCCCTCTACAACAAAAATATATATGAAAGTAAAGAAAATGATCAAATGTGGCATCAATGAGCACATGAACACAATGGGTAGAATTAGAGGCATACCATTCAGATAGTGGAACAAGACCCAATTGTGATATGAACCATAATAGGATCAATAAAATTGATAGGATAGATATGATAAACAATGCAAGGTCTAATAACGTGGAATGTCCCCAAATTATTTACTAGCCACAATTGTAAGATAGGTGATATAGATGTAAATAATCAATTATGAAATAAATGTCACTATGTGAAAATGGGAAAAACATGTTGCCTTTGGTTTAGGACCAATATGATAAATGTGTCTACATACATTATTTTATAATTTTTTCTCTATCTTTTCTACTTTTTATGCGTGTGGAACAAAGACCTTGCAGAATAAAAGAGATAAGGCTATCTAATAGAATATAATTTTCTCACTATCTTCATGAAGGAGGAGAAAGGTAAGACATGATAAAATAAAAGCTCTATATAGAGATGATGATGCATAATAATCTAATGGTGTAGGGAAATCTTGCATCACCCAAAAAATGTTTGTCCTTATTTTTCTTTAGTTGTTTTCAATCCCAAGATGGAAATTAAGGGTTGTAAGACAATCAGAAGTTAGAAAAGGTGAAAAATGGTCACTTACTTTTTTTAGAGTCAAACCACAATAGTGGTTTACAAATTTTATGAGGAAGGAAATTTGATTTTTCTTCCTTTTCCCATACTCAATGGGTTCGGTCGAACTTTATGGTTTGGCCGAACCACCTTTTATGTTCAGCTGAACCCTAAAACACAAACAAAAAAAATTAATATTTTAAGGGGTTTGATCGAACATGGGTTCAACCAAACCCCCTCAAATAAGGCATAAAAAAAAAATCCAAACTTGTCACTGTCATTTTTTTCTTTTTTCTGGTTTCCCTGTGCTCTGTCTGTGCAATGAACGATGAACGTGAACATCAAACGGTGAACGAAAAACTTGACTTCATTTCTCGAGCAAACGACAAACTCGACTTCATCTCTCCACAGTTCATCAACCCAACTTGCATATCTCACCAGGTTTGTCAAATTTGAATTTCATAGACTTCAAAATGCATTTGTTTATTAAATTTCTAAACCCTAAATGCAAAAATTTTCAAATTTTTTGATTTGAAACTGCATTTGTTTGAAAGTTTCTAAAGCCTTTTTGACATACACTATTTCTATGATACATTTCTACTTTGTCAAAAAATTAACATGCCCTATCTATGCTTCTAGATTTTGCATACATTTCTACCAGGGCACCTCTAATTTATTTGAGGCATTATGTCAAACAATTCATCAACAAATTTATTTGACACATTATATCAAATAGTTCATGGTAATTTTTGACGGAGTATGATAGAAATAGTGTTTCCATTGTATGCACCCTATATCAAACAATTCATTAACAAATTTATTTGAGGCATTATATCAAAGATTTCATGGTAATTTTTGACAGAGTATGATAGAAATAGTGTTTCCAATTGTATGCACCATATATCAAACAGTTCATTATCAAATTTATTTCAGGCATTATATCAAAAACACTATTTCTATCATACTCTGTCAAAAAAACTATTGGAAATTTATTTGAGGCATTATATCAAACAATTCATTAAAAAATTTATTTGAGACATTATATCAAACAGTTCATGATATAAATTTTAGGGTGCATACAATGGAAACTTGGATAAAATTCTTCATATTTTTCCTTTAAGTCTTATGACATTACTCCAAAAATGGTTGGTGAACTAAATGTATGAATTGAAGAATAAATTTAGAGGAAAGAAAATAGATTGTTTGAATGAAATGTATAATAAAATAGTTCTATTAGGATTAGAAGGAATGAAGGTATTATTAAATTTTCTTTTTTACAACTCAAAAGAGAATAAATAAAAGGGTGTGCCTTGTTTGTTGTTAATTTTTATTTAGTAAAAGTGAATGAGAACCATTTAAATGAAAATAAACCTCCATTACAAAAGTCTTAGGATGTCTAAATCCTAGAATGAATTCCTCATGTTTCCTCCTAAATGGTTTTTTTATTTTTTAATAGAGTTCATGCATGAATTAGCCCCTATATCTAGAGATCCCTATCAAACAAACACTTCATATTTGCATGAATTAAAGGATTGAACCTAAATGACATTTTAAAGAAATGATTTATATGTTCTAGTGTCTTGTCATGGGATGCTCCAACTATTTTTATGAAAAAGAAAGATAAGACACTTTTCCAAGTTGTCTTGATTACATATGCTCAATAAATAAACAATTAACATTAATATCCACCACCTAAAATAGATGACTTATTTTACTAATTGAGAGGGGTGACCATATTTTAAAAAATAGGTCTAATATTCAATTACAATTAGCAAAGAATAAAGGAGGAATACATTCATAAAACTACATTTAGAACTAGGTATAGGACATCAAAATTATATGTTTGAGGCAATGCATATAAGACACCCATATACAAAATAGTACAAAAGAAAGAGAAAAAATGTAAAGAATGTGTGCTTGTAATCTATACTTGAGAGCGTTAAAGTTTTGAAATTAAACATAAAGAATAATAGGATTTATAAATTAAATACATGAGGCTATTATATAATATCAAAAAAGACTATTTTAAAGTTTAAATTATTTATATTTTAATTTTAGGGTAAATAATTTTGGTTGAATTTATGAATTAGAAATAGAAATTTTGAAAGGGCACTACCCTTTTACAAAGACCAATAAAGAGACAAAAAATGATCAATCATATTGTCATGGAGTCATGGAACAACAACAAGAAAAATATAGTTGTAAGTTAGAAAAATAACATCCAATTAGAAATACTCCACCAATAGTGGAAATGTATCTAATAAAGAGGGTCGTTTCCCCAAATACATTAGTAGATCTATTATTTCACAACTTGAATCCAAAATTCTTCAAGGAACTATATCTTATTGTGAACCTTATCCTTTTCCATGAATTTAAACCTAGTTCAGGTTTGTAATGGAGTTTCTATCTTTAGTTTCCAAACTTGAGACCAAAGGGAATAAAGGGTTCCTATAATCTTCTAAACTTGAACCTTCTTCATATTTTTAAGTTATTAGAAGAAATGCCAAGAGGTGAATGTTAAAATTCAAGAGAATGGTAGAGGCAATGAACTCCAACTAATCCATCTGTAACATGATTCTTGTCTCTACCAATCTCCTCTAAATCTATCTTGAAAAGACCTTCTAAATTAGTCATGTCTACAAGAGGACCAACCACCCCTCAATTATGATCAAAGGGAGTCTCAACCAAATCCTAAGGTAAAAATGGCTCCATCTCATCCTTATGCATTTTGTTCAACCTTGCCTTCCTCTAAAATTCCTAAACCTATAAAATACATAGCTATCTACACATGACAACATGGTGAAAACACAAGAAAATCCTATAGCATGACATGTTGAACCCAAATAACCAAATTCAAAAATAATTTAATCTATAAGTATAAATAGTTTGATGGTAGAAACTTTATACATATAAAAATATGATAAATGTGTGATTATTTCTCTTTCCACTCTATAAATTTTTGATGTGCTTGGCTATATAATTGAGATGATTCACTCATAATGTAATGATAAAAATTTAGTATGTATGAAAGAAATATTTTTGAGACATCAAACTACCATTATACATAACTCTCACATGGAAATAAGAATATTATTTTATTTTAACTAAATAAATTGTATGTACTCTATCTTGAAAATTACTAATTAATTTTGAATTATATACTTATAATTTAAAATAAGAGCATCCTTTGTAACATGCAATAGATAGGTTAATTTTAATGAAATAAAATATGTTTATATTAAGAAAAATTTACAAATATATGGAACTCATACATTGAGAAATTGACTAAGATGTAACTTTGTATGAGAATTAAGATGCTTGAATAATTTATATACCTTCTTTCAATAATTAACATTAGAAGTTAATACTTGGCTCATATTGTATACCCACCTCCTAATGGTCTTGGAATGGATGCATTTAGATGGAGAAGGATTTCAAAAGGCTCATGGTACTTATGGACCCCTCAAAGGCATGATATATAACACATGAACTTTATTTATGAAATTTGGTCTTTAGTTTTTGGCTTCTAGTATGAATGTTATCTATAAGGTGGAATTCTTAGTTGATACTCTCAATCTTCCATTGTTGGTTTCTAGTGTGATTATACAATATGCTCGCGAAACTGCATTAATTTCTAATGTTAATTATTCAAAGAAGGTTTTGTTTCATAAGAAGAGACCTATGTTGACATATTCCAAGGCATTTTATTATCCACAATGCATGACACTTCACATCTCTACCAAGTTCTAAATAGATACATATCTACCATTTCCATGGAGGAGATTGATGATTTAAAAAGAAAATATCATGCCATTTCTTTCTTGAGAAGTCATGTTTTCATTCATGATTTGCAGCTTCCATCTTCATCCAAAAATAAATTTGTTATTGTTATGTGCCTGATATTAACAAATTAAAACCTTCATTTGGGCATGATCGCCAACACAAAGGTAAATGAGTGGAAACAAAAGAAAGCTCAATTAGTGGCTTTCAACATGTTGGTGGAAAATTTGCATCTTTTTGAAAGTGGCTTCCTAGCTTATCAGTCTTATGTTTAGTAAGGTTTTGTAATCTCCACTGTGTTATGTATTTGGGTCACGGGTATATCTAGTATGATGTCTTCTTTTGGGTATTTTGGGTGAATAAGAGAATGTGCATATGTACTGATGTATTCAACCAATGTGCTTTTGTAACATTGTAATCAAACAATTGGTCATTTATACTAGGACCTCACTGGTCTTTTTGATATTTTGTAAAATTTGTTACTCAGACTAGAACTAGGGGTTTTCTTGTTGGTTCTTTCCTACTAGTATGTCCACATGAACCAACTATATGTAAAATATTATATATAAATAAAATTATAAGTGGTCTCCCACTTTTTCTTAAATAAAAAGTTCTTGTAAATGTCCACATATTTTTCCTTGACATAGTTGCTATTTCTTAAAATATTTCTTATGATTTTTCATAATGTTGGTCAATACTTTAACTGTAAATATTCTATAGTCATACTCTTAAATGTCATAAGAATGTCATAAGAGGGTTTCATCTTATAAATCTATAATGATATTATATGCTATTAGAACATCTTAGACACCTCCCTTGAAGCATTCAACAAATGACAAATAACTACCAACACAAAGTGAGATGCCTCATTTCCTAATATGAGTACAAAATAATAAATCAAAATATTAGGATACAAGGTTGGCCCACCTTTCCCAATACTTTCCTAAGTTTATCATCTATTGAGGAGCAGATCCCAATAACAATTGTGCTTAGTGCTTACTAATAATCCAAGAAATACCTATTCATTTTTTCTTTATTGTATGCCTAATGACTCCTCATCTCAAGTTAAATTGTGGGAATGGATTTTTATGCCCTCCTTATGACTAAATGGCTACAAGCAGGTGAATATGATATGGTGGAAAAAACCAAGATACAAGTTGGTTTAGTTCTCATAAACTCTCTAAAAATAATTGAATTCCTACATCCTAACTAGAAATACCATGAGGGGTTTAGATCCAATTTTAGACAAAAAAATATTCTTATACTGATCACTAGTTCACTTGACCAACTAAAGAGATGGTGAACTAAGGGAAACTTAGTTGTATTGATAGATTAAACCTTAGTTATTCCTCTTTCCATTGTCCCCTCTCCACAAAACACCCTTATTTAAGTAGATTCTATTAAACCTATCTCACATATCACCTCCCAATTCTTTAAACTTTCCAAGCTTCTTATTCCTCATACCTAATAATCTATCCTTCAACCTCAACACTTCCCACCTCAATCAAATTGATCACCTTGCTTCCCTAATATCCCTTTGGTTGATGTTCCTAGACCTTATCAAAATGGTAAGTGGATAAAATTGTGGAATGATGTGATTAAATCTATTGCACTACCTTACTATGAACTTACAATAAGAATATGGATCCAAATAGAAAAAAAAAAACTTGTTTTGGCTTTAGCAGTTACTAATAAATTTTCTACAATGAGTGGTTTCTTCCCTTGAAATAAAACTTAGAAGATTTGAACTTAATTTTGGTAGAGGATCTCAATTAAGAGATAGGCTACATTGAATGAAATTATATAAGGGATACAATTATTTTTTAGTTATCTCAAAAATATTTATATTCTCGAGAGTGGATAATATCTATCATTTATCAAGAGAGGTAGTTCCATGACAACTCTAATGATATTAAATCCATTTTCCTCCAACATTAAAAATAATTTTTAATTGATCTAGTTGAAGGAGATCCACGTCAAGATATAGTTGAGAAATTGATTAGCACTTGCATACCCAAAATAATTGGTCTCAAAAAATAGGCACATTTAGATAATTTATTCACCCTTGAGAAGGTTGATATTTACTTGAAGGATTTGAATACTCAAAAAGTCTTGGAATAGATGGTTTAGCTACACAATTCCTTAAACCAATATGTCCACTCATCAAGGAGGACTCTATGAGGTATAAAAAGTAGCTTTATCAAAGGGATCCATCATTTAAATTCTATTAATCAAGGGTTGATAAATTAATTTATAAAGGAAAAATATGTTTTTTTATCTAAGGGTGGATACTAATTACTCTTCTCAATACCTTCTACAAGATTGTGGCTAAATCCATAGCTAAAATAATTGAACAAATGACATAAGAAATTGTAAGACTAGAAAAAACTATATTTATAAGAGGGAGATTTAAATTATAAAACTTGAATCTTTTTAAGGTATCTCATTAGATTCTACTTACTCTAACTTAAATTTAAAAAACAACATTAAAATCCACAAAACAAATTTCAAAGACATAATAAATTATTACAATATTATTTAAAAATCTAATTGTAATGAACTATATGTTATAGTAATAAATATTCAAATTTTAAATCTATGAAAATATATATAACCAAATGATCCTTAGTTTTCATATATAATTTGTGATGAGAATATTGAATATTATATTTTTTTAGGCCAATCTTTAGGCACTAATTCACCATTGTTAAAATGATCCTTAGTTTATTCATTTTTTTTTTATGATTATAATTTTTTTCAATTTCTATTAAACCAAACTGAAAATAATGGTATAGATTAAAATTATTGTCTTTATCATAATTAGAAGTTGTATAAATTGTTAAATTATATATTTTTTAACATATATAAAATGTATGGTTGGATTAGTGAGATATTTATAACAAGTATGCAATATATTTAATCATATCATTTTTTTTGTAATAGAGATGAATAATTAAATAAATGATATAACAATATATACGAGTTACATAAAAGAATTAAAATTAAATATATTAATAACAAATAGTGATACTATTATTGAGGGAAATATAATGGGGGGTCGTCATACTAAAATAAGTCGCAAATAAAATCACCCGAGTAAGAAAAGTATTTTATTGATAATCTTATTATGGATGCTAAGATGGTAATAAAAGTTTTGCAAGGAACAATGAACTGACAAATAATAGTGTTTATGTGCTATGTAAACATGATATCACTATCACATTAACATTTCTATTATGAGTAAAGTTTAATATTATTTGTGAGTAATAAAATTGATAGAATGTTTGTATTAATTGTAGAGGGAGCCTTAATATCATCGAGTATTGTTAATACTCTTATCAATATTCATATCGATAGTTACCTTAATACTAATGTTAGCATACTTAACCTTATTAATGCTCATCGATAATTGGATAGCATTTTTGGCAAAACCTTTTATAGATGTTGAAATATGAGAGGAAAATAAATAAATAAATGCAAACCATATAATTATTCATGTTCTTATTACCATCAAAAGTTACATATTTAGTACTTTAAATGCCATCATTGGGTCATGAGGAACTATCCTAATAATCATAATACCATATTGACCTTACTGTCAACAAGAAATGGAAGTAGGAACAACTCATTGTGGGTTACGATGACATAACCATTATAATGAGAATATTATTAGTGTAACCCTTAAATTGTGATACTTGCAAATTTAATATTTAAAGTATAGTTAATAGTGAGAGATGCATTAATAATAGTATTGCATTAGCAAGTTAAACCAAAAAATTAATTAAAGAAAGGATGTTAATTCTATTGGAGATGGTTATTGTTGCATCATAAATGCTTAAAGCATTAATTAACATAATTAAAGGATTCAAAAAAATATTTTAAATTATGTTTTTCTAGTGAAAAATTATGGGCATAACAATTATATATTTTTTAACATATATAGAATGTATGGTTGGATTAGTGAGATATTTATAAGAAGTATGCAATATGAAGTCAAAATTTATTAGATTTTATTCTTAATAAATTAGTTTTAATGATTCAATTTATAGCTTTATGCAATCTATAAGTTTAAATAGTTTGATGGTATCTAAACTTTATACATATAAAAATATTGTAAATGTCTGATTATTTTGCTTTCCAATCTATAATTTTTTTATGTTCTTGGCTATATAATTGAGATGATTCACTCATTATGTAATGATAAAATTCATCCTCATATGGAGGATTTTATATTATCTTCCATTAAATTCATTCTCTTTATGAGATTCTTGTGGAATATTGATATTCTAGTGTGAATTCTTAATTTTAGACATATCTTAACTAGATAAATTTAGGTTCAATGAAGGCAATAGAACTTTTTTTGACTTACATAATCCTATTTTGAAGTTCATTTATGTTAACAGGTATAAGATTAGATATTTTTATCCCCAATTATTTTCAAATAATTTTACACTAATCTTTGTTTTCTTATTCTTTCTTTCATTGTTTCATTTAAAATTTGAACCATTTAAGGATGCTATGTTATAGATTATAGTTGTCTTCCAATTCTTTTTAAATTTTTAATGGTATGAAAATATTATTAATGAGTAGATGAATTATTAGAACTATTTTAGATAAATATATTCTCTATATCTAGATATATTATTTACCAAGGTCTCATTGGGCGGGTGCATGAAGTTAGGTTACACTTTTGTGGAAAACTTCAAAAAGAGTTTGGAAATGACATAACGCGAGCTTGCGTTATTTCATTTTAAAAGAAAAAAGAAAAGTGAAAGTTATTCACTTTCTCTTTTTTTTTTCTACTCTGCCCACTGCCAAAAACACTCATTTTTGCGATTGCATTCTAGGAGGAGGCATTCTTCAAAATTCATCAACAATAGTTTCTTTTCATTTGCAAAGATGGTGCCATAATGACGAAGAGGTGCAGGAGGTAAGTATTGTTTGCTATTTGTTTTGAATTTCTTGGTTTCAAGTTGATTTTGTTTGTTTTAGGTTAGATTTGATTTTTTTTTAATTTGTAGGAGATGTAAATAATCCTAAAAATCCTCAACAAGAAGAATAGGAAAATACTCCTCAACAAAATCAACCTCCCCCACCAATCACTCAACACCCTCCTAGCACTCAACAAAATTTGAGGAGTGAAAATGAAAACAACAAAAAACAAATTGAGGATCTTATCAGTAGGTTGAGTGATCCAAATGCTTCAACCACAGAAAGAACGACACTAGAAAATTCAATGAAAGAAATGTTAAAAAATGTAGATTCAATAACCCAACAAATAATGGGATGGAAAGATAGGACGCAGGCAACTAAGGTATATTATACAGATAAACTATCATATAAACAAGTAAAAGATTTAAAAATTACTAAAGGTGATTTGTGCTCTCTATTCACTAACCCTAGAACAAATAAAAATATTAGCCTCAGTGCGAAGAGGCTTCCTATTCATTGATGCCACCACCAAGAGATTAGGAACCATTTTTATGATAGGTGGTACTTGGTCTTTGATTACCCACCATGTAATAATTGTGAAGTCCCCAATATTTTCTTAGGAAACTATATAGTGAGTTCGTATTAAACCAAATCCTAAATTATTTTGATATGAGGGAGTTCCAGGGGAGAGGTGGGGGGTTGGCTCAGGATAGTCCCAGTGAATAGCTAGATGCTGCACAGCAAGGCAGATGACCTCTCGCTAGGCCGCCTCATGAGCACATTGTTATGCTTGTATTTGTGAAGGAGAGTGCTAACATAGAGACATTGCAAGTGATCAAGACTTTAACCCAGAGTGTCATCCATAATACTATCCCTATTGTACAACACCATCCAGGCGAGTCTTCGGGTGTTGGCCTTCAAACCCATGTGTGTAAATCTTGCACCCGATGACTTGTTCATATGACCCCGCCAGAACTTAGGAGGCTACTACGCAAGATCTGTATGCCACTATGCAGGATCCGTATGTTGCTACGCAGGATCCGTATGCTACTACACAAGATCTGTATGCTGCTATGAGGATGGAGAGGATAGCTGAAATTCTGAATCATGCATATGACATTGATAGTTAGGTAAAAGTCAAAATGTTCATTGAATTTAATTTATTAAATTTCAATTTTGAAATGCATGATTAACTAATTTAGTTTTATTATTTTAATAAAATTGTAGGGTCAGAGTGTTGAGACTGGATACACCGGTCCTCCACCTATTTATTTTTGTAGTACACCTATTAGTGGGGTATGTAACTAGTAAACAATTATAAATTTATTACATGTTAATAGCATTGTTTTACAAATGGTAGTTTAATACATGTGATTTAGGATGTTGAACAGGCTAATATTGGTGGTTTCAAGCAAACACCTCCTAGTGCCAGTGGATTCACTCAAACATGCACAAAGGTAATAGAATAAAGAGAACTTAACTAGTGAATTCTACTTAATAGATTTGTATAGTTTATATTCATATTGTTGGTTATGTTGCATTACACATCATTCAAACTCGAAGCATTACTTCAAATTCCATAACTAATAACTAGATTTTGATAGATGACAAAATTTCAACTGTACAATATAGTTGTTTAGAAATTCAACATAAGTAGCATGATGTAATTACTTCGCATGGAGGCATGTGCTTGCAAAGGTGCATCACCACGACAAACTATGGATGCTTGGAAAAAATATATGAAACCATAATAGTAAGCAATAACATAGACAAGGCAGTTAGTGATGCAGAGCATCATATCAAAACACTCAATCATCAGGGTACATCTGATGCAGAGCATCCAAAAAACACCATCAACATCATTTCTTTAATGGATTTCAATCCCAAATAGAATTAGGAGAAGATCAAATCTAATTTCATTAGAAATCTACTTTTCATTCATCCATAATCCACTCAAATTCTCTTAGCCATTCCATAAGCCATCATTCATCATTCCACTAATTAGTATTCCAATTGATTCATTAAAAGAAAAACTATATTAAAGAAAACTTTGACTTAATCAATTAGATTCACATCATTCTCAACCACCATAAAAACAACATAAACTTGATTATTGACACTTGAACAATTCATCCTTTCATTTATTCACCAAGGCAGCAAATCAATTAAACCATACCTCACTGTTATTAGTCTATTATCAAGCACTGTACTCACCATATTTTGACTGCAACATTCTATTTACATGTTACAAACTCCTGTTACAACAAAATCTTGATTATCATCTTGTGGTTAATCACCAACTTGCAGTCACCCATCCAACCATCAAAGTCATGAAACCTGTCTTATACACCTTAACCAAATTTAGTAACATCAATCATATCATTATTTTGATAGTAACCAAGCACTCAATCATATCACAAAAGCTTTGAAAGGATACAAGTCAAAAATGTTGAAAATAGGAGAGATTTCCACCACAAGAGGTAGCTCTATTTCATAAGCATTTTGGAAAAACTTGTAGACCACCTTGCAAGGTCCTATCTTCTTCATCATGATTTTGGTATACTTTCCATTTGGAAGTCTCTCCTTCTTAAAGTGTGCCATCACCAAGTCTCCAACCTTGAATTGGGCATTCCTCTTCTTTAAATCTACCTTTTCCTTATACTTCTCAACATTCTTTTGAAGGGTTTCCTTCACTTGTTGATGAATATCCGTGATTGTAACAGCAAAGTCCTCACCTTGAGAACTTCTCCTAGGAACTCCTTGTAGATCACTTAGTTCATAGACCCCTCTAGGGTGCATGCCATAGACTACCTCAAAAGGGATTCTACCAATGTTGCTATTCATGGAGTCATTATATGCAAATTCAGCCTAAGGTAAAATTAGATCCCAAGCTTGTCCATGCTCCTTGGTAAGGCATCTTAAGAGGTTTCCCAATGATCTATTCACCACTTTAGTTTGTCCATCCATTTGTGGATGGTGTCCTGAACTAAAGGACATATTTTTTCCTTGAGTTTCTTCCACAAGATCCTCCAAAAGTGACCAATGAATTTAGAATCCTTGCCAGAAACAATGGTTAAAGGCAGTCCATGTATCATAACAACCTCCTTAAAGAAGAGACCTGCTATATGAGATGCATCATTGGTGCATTTGAAAGGAATAAAGTGTGCCATCTTACTAAATCTTTCAGCTACCACAAAGATACTATCAAAACCTTTTTGGGTTCTATGTAACCCCAAGACAAAGTCGATACTTACACACTCCCAAGGCCTATTGGGAATGGGAAGTGGTTGATAGATTCCTACATTTGATGAAGTTACCTTTGAACTTTGACATATTGTGCAACCTTCCACATACCTTCTCACATCCACCTACAACTTTTTCCAATAGTAAAATCTCCTAGCTTGTTCTAAGGTCTTGTCAAGGCCAAAGTGACCTCCAAGACTTCCACTGTGTTTCTCCTTTATGATATTCTCTCTCAGTGAGAATTTACGCACACACAATTGGATTCCTTTGAAGAGAAAACCATTCAGCAATAAAAATTCAGAGAATTCATCATGACAAGAATTCAAATGTTGCTCACAAACATTGTATACCTCCTTGAAATCTGAATCTTCATGATACATATCCTTCAATGCTTCAACCCCCATGCTTTGGAGTTGGATCTCTTGCACTACAAGTTCTCATCTACTGAGAGCATCTGCCACCTTATTTTCTTGGCCCTTCTTATGCTTTATTGTGAAAGTATAAGCTTGCAAAGACTCTACCCACTTCATGTGCCTATGACCGAGTTTTCCCTATGCATTCAAAATAGTCAAGGCATGAGTATCAGTATAAACAACAAATTCTTCAGGTAACAAGTAGTGCCTCCAATTTTTGAGGGTTGGACCATAGAATACAATTCCAAATCATAGGATGGATACATCATCTTTGCTTCATTTAGCCTATCACTGTAAAACAAAACCAATCTTCCTTCTTGGCTCAAAATAGCCCCTATTGCTTGATTGCTAGCATCACACTCAATGGTAAAAAAAAATTATCAAAATCAGGGAGCACAATTATAGGTTGTTGTGCTACTCTCATTTTCAGATATTCAAACCCTTTATCAGCCTTATTGGTCCAAGAAAACTTACCTTTGTTACCTCCTTTGATGGTGTCCAAGATTGGTGCACAAATTTGGCTAAAGTTCTTAATGAACTTTCTATAAAAGCTTGCAAGTCCATGGAAGCTTCTAACATCTCACATGGATTTTGGTGTTGGCCTTGAGTAAGAATAGCATGCACCTTTGAAGGATACATCTTCAAACTTCCCTTGGAGATGACAAAACCAAGGCAGACTAGTTCTTCCTTCACGAATTCACACTTTTCCATGTTGATCAGAAACTTCTCTTGTAACCTCCTTAGTACCATGTCAAGGTGCTTCAAATGTTCTTCTTTAGACCCGCTAAACATGAGGATGTCATCTAAATAAACTACAACAAACTTTCCAATGAAAGGTCTCAATACCTCATTCATAACATGCATAAATGTACTAGGGGAATTTGATAACCCAAAGGGAATCACCAACCAATCATAGAGCCCTTCATTAGTCTTAAAATTTGTCTTCCATTCATCCCCCTCTCTGATCCTTATCTGATGGTACCCGCTCTTTAGATCAATCTTGGAAAAGTAAGATGCTCCTGATAGACAATCCATGAGGTCCTCCATTCTTGGCATCAAGAACCTATATCTAATTGCACGATCCTATTAATGGATCTTGAATCATTGAAAAGCATCCAATTCCCATCCTCCTTGGTGCTAGGATAGTAGGAACAACACATGGGCTCAAACTCTTCCTCACTAGCCCTTTATCCATCAACTCTTGCACTTGTCTTGAAATCTCCTCATTTTGAGGAGGTGTCATCTTGTATACAACCTTATTAGGCAATGTAGCCCATGGAATCAGATCAATATAGTGGCTTATATCCCTAATGGGAGGTAAGGAACTAGGTAATTCATTCACCTTTATGTCTTTGTACCTTTCCAACAAATCTTGGACTTCATTTGGTGCATCTTCCTTCTTCTTTGTGGGAAGATCTACTTCACCTTTTGGCTTCATAATTAGGAAGAATCCTCTTCCTCCTCCTTTGTTCAAGGTCTTCATGAACTCCTCCTCACCCACCATCAAAACACTATGCCCTTCATGCTTCTCCTTGTCTTCTTCTAGGAGAGGGGAAAGGTTGTAAGTCTTCCCATCCTTCACAATGGAGTATGTGTTCTTCTCCCCATCATGCTTGGTCTTCCTATCAAACTTCCAAGCCCTACTAGAAATATATAGCTTAATACTTGTAATAAAAGAAAAATTCATTAGATCTCATACATTATAAGTCATGACGTGGATCTCACTATTGTAACTTTTTTGTGATTGAATAATTTTTTTTTTATTTTCAAATGTTGGTTGTGGGAACACCTCCAAATGTTACAAGGGAAATAGATATTGGTGTTTCATCTACTATACAATCCTCCATGGCTCTGATAGAGGAGGTATGAGGAAAATTACTAAATTTCAATTTACATTTGTTGTTATTGATGTTAGTTCTAGTGAAAAATCAAACCATTATTGATTTGTAATTTAATTCCTATTTAGATGGTTTATATAGGGCTTGAGCACACCTGAGCATTGGCATGCAAATATTTCCATCATGGAGAGTGATCATGAGATGGCAGTAAGTGATTATTTTGTTAAATATATCATTTCTTATAATGTAATTTCTATATATTAATGTCTTTACTTCTTATTGTAATAGTTATGACTTCACTAGGAGCTAAACTATAGAGGAAGCAGTAAGAGCACTCCTCAAGCACAATAGAAATGAGTGATAGAATTATCACCATCAGATCGCCAAACAAAGGGAAAGAATTTATTCCAAAGCATGGAGAGAAATGAATTTTGATTCCAGAGCCCTTTGTTGTATGCCTAGACATGGTAATTTTGTACATATCTTGTATTGGATATATTTGACATTGTATGCCTATATGGCATTTGAGCATAAGCCTATATGGCTATTTTGCAACTATATTTTATACTTATATCGACATATATTGATGTATGTGTACATGGCTATTTGGTTAATACAAATCTTTTTTATTGATGGTGTCCATATTTGCTCTTTTTGACAATGTCAAAAGCATTGTTGCATATAGATTAGGCAAAAGACTTTTCCTTTTAGATTAGCAATGGATGGAAGTTTCAAAAAGTATCCTTGATATTACAAAAAGATGTGTTTATACCATAGTAGGAAAAATATTTTGGGGAAAAAATCGGTAAACCAAAAGTATAAGATTTTTTGAAAAAATGGGGAAAAGGTCTAGAAAAAATCAGAAAAAAATCAGATTTAAAAAAGAAGGTAAAAAAAAGTAGAGCAAGAGACAATTTTTTTTAAAAAACAATTTAAACGCATTTCCATAGCATAGAGATATAGAGAGAAAATAAAATAAAGAGTTTAACTAATAAATTGTAAACAATAGATTTTTGTAGTTTATATTCATATCATTGATTACATTGCATTGCACATATTTCAAACTCAAAGTATTGCTTCACATTGCATAACTAATAACTAGATGCTGATAGATGAAAAAATTTCAATTACAATATAGTTTTTACAAAGTGAACCTAAGCAGTTATGCAATTACTTCACATTGCATAACTAATAAGTAGGAGTAGCTCCCAATTGCATTTGCTTGTCATGGAATTGTATGAGACCACATTTCTTTGAGCCATTTTTTCAAACAATTCGCTGCCTTGTCTATACTACCACATTTTTTATACATGTCTACCAAAAAAATTTGTCAAATAGTTCACTGCCTTATTGTTATGGCTGAAAGCCTAAAACAAGTGCTTTCGAACAAGCTATGGATGCTTAAAAAAAATCTATCAAAAGTATAATAGTAAGCAATATCATAGACAAGGTAGTGAACTCTTTGAAAAAATGCCTCAAAGAAATGTGGTCTCATGGTGATGGAATGCCATGAAAATCAAAAGAATTTGATTGTCATGGCATTCCATCACCATGACAATCAAAAGCATTTGATTGTCATGGCATTCCATCACCATGAGACCACATTTCTTTGAGGCATTTTTTCAAAGAGTTCACTACCTTGTCTATGCTAACACATTTTTCATACATGTCTATCAAAGCATTTTATCAAATAGTTCATTGCCTTGCTGCTATGGCTAAAAGCCTAAAATAGGTTCTTTCAAACAAGCTATGGATTATCATGGAATTCCATCACCATGAGACCACATTTCTTTCAAGCATTTTTCCAAACAGTTCACTGCCTTGTCTATGCTACCACATTTTTCATATATGTTTACCAAAGCATTTTATCAAACAGTTCACCTCCTTGCTGCTCTGGCTAAAATCCTAAAATAGGTGCTTCAAAACAAGCTACTGATGCTTGGAAAAAATCTATCAAAGCATAATTTAATAAACAATAGCATAGACAAGGCAACAAACTGTTTGAATAAAATCCTCAAAGAAATGTGGTCTCAATGGTGGTGGAATGCCATGAAAATCCATAGCAATTTTCTTGTCATGGCATTCATCATGGCATTCCATCACCATGAGACCACATTTCTTTGAGGCATTTTTTCAAATAGTTCACTACCCTGTCTATGCTACCACATTTTTCATACATGTTTACCAAAGCATTTTATCAAATTGTTCACCTCATTGTTGCTATGGCTAAAAGCGTAAAATAGGTGCTTCCAAACAAGCTATGGATGCTTCGAAAAAATCTATCAAAGCATAATAATAAGAAATAGCATAGACAAGGCAGCAAACTGTTTGAATAAAAGCCTCAAAGAAATGTGGTCTCAATGGTGGTGGAATGCCATGACAATCCATAACAATTTGCTTGTCATGGCATTTGTCATGCCATTCCATCACCATGAGGCCACATTTCTTTGAGGCATTTTTGGAAATAGTTCGCTGCCTTGTCTATGCTACCACATTTTTCATATGTGTTTACCAAAGAATTTTATCAAACAATTCACTTGCTTGCTACTATGGCTAAAAGCATAAAATAGGTGTCAAAACAAGCTATGGATGCTTGGAAAAAGTCTACAAAAGCATAATTTAATTAGAAATAGCATAGACAAGGAAGCAAACTATTTGAATAAAAGCCTCAAAGAAATGTGGTCTCAATGGTTGTGGAATGCAATGACAATCCATAGCAATTTGCTTGTCATGGCATTCCATCACCATGAGACCATATTTCTTTGAGGAATTTTTTCAAATAGTTTTTTGCCTTGTCTATGCTACGACATTTTTCATACATGTTTACCAAAGCATTTTATCAAATAGTTTACCTCCTTGCTACTATGGCTAAAAGCCTAAAATAGGTTCTTCCAAACAAGCTATGGATGATTGGAAAAAATCTATCAAAGCATAATAATAAGCAATAGCATAGACAAGGTAGCGAATTGTTTGAATAAAACCCTCAAAGAAATGTGGTCTCAATGGTGGTGGAATGCCATGACAATCCATAGCAATTTACTTGTCATGGCATCGTCATGCCATTCCATCACCATGAGACCATATTTATTTGAGGCATTTTTTGAAATAGTTCATTGCCTTGTCTATGCTACCAAATTTTTCATACATGTTTACCAAAGAATTTTATCAAACAACTTTCACCTCCTTGCTACTATGGCTAAAAGCCTAAAATAGGCACTTCCAAACAAGCTATGGATGCTTGTAAAAATATATCAAAGCATAATTTAATAAGAAATAGCATAGACAAGGCAGCAAACTGTTTGAATAAAATCCTCAAAGAAATGTGGTCTTAATGATGGTGGAATGTAATGACAATGCATAGCAATTTACTTGTCATGGCATTCGTCATGGCATTCCATCACCATGAGACCACATTTCTTTGAGTCATTTTCTCAAATAGTTCATTGCCTTGTCTATGCTTTGACATTTTTCATACATGTTTACCGAAGCATTTTATCAAATAGTTCACCTCCTTACTGCTATGGCTAAAAGCCTAAAATAGGTGCTTCCAAACAAGCTATGGATGCTTGGAAAAAATCTATCAAAGCATAATAATAAGAAATAGAATAGACAAGGTAGCAAACTATTTGAATAAAAGCCTCAAAGAAATGTGGTATCAATGGTGGTGGAATGCCATGACAATCCATAGGAATTTTCTTGTCATGGCATTTGTCATGCCATTCTATCACCATGAGACCACATTTCTTTGAGGCATTTTTTGAAACAGTTCACTGCCTTGTCTCACTGCCTTGCTGCTGTGGCTAAAATCCTAAAAAATATACTTTCCAACAAGCTATGGATGCTTGGGAAAAATCTATCAAAGCATAATAGTAAGCAACAAGCTATGGTCTCATGGTTTTTTTTCATGCGAAAATTAGTGTGATTTTATTCACATTTTTTTGCAAGTTATAGACACTTCTTTTTTTGGAAATTTTGTTGTTTTGAATGACATTGAAGTTTATGGTGGATTTTTTTCCTAATATGATGATATGTGATATTCTAATCCTAATTCATGCTTCTAGGTTGCATAGATATATATTTTTTTTCTACATGTTTTTTGTACCAACAAACCCAAAACGAATTGAACCCCCCACCAAATGTTTTTGGCCAAACTAGCATGTTTGGGTGAGAAAGGGGACCATGCCTAACAGGAACATGCCTATTTGAATGCATTGGAACAGTCTATTTGGTCACACGAGTTGCACAATGAAAGTTGCAACACTTTGTAACTTTTCATTGCTTCCATTTGACACTTTTTCCATCAACTAAAATCTGGACACCATGGGAAAACAACTCTAAGATAATGAAAACCAAGAGAGGTTATTGTAGAGGGGCCCAACACAATCCCATGGGATTAGATGAGAAGTTTGTAAGCATCATGGTGTCCGAATAACCTCATACTGAAGTTTGCTGCGATTTTTCCCTATGGACCCTTAAGGGATCGATCTGGTTGAACATAGCTCGGAGCAACTCCACATTTTTGGGTGAAAAAGAGGACCATGAATAGTGTAAAAATTGATATTCAAATGCATTGGAATAGTTTTTTTGGTCACACGAGTTGCAAAACAAAAGTTGCACCACTTTGCAATTTTCCACTGCTTCCATTTGACACTTTTTTCATCAACTGAAACTTCGACACCACGGGAAAACCATTCTGAGATAACATAAACTAAGAGAGGTTATTGTAGATCAGCCCAACACAATCCCATAGGATCAGATGAGAAGTTTTTAAGCATAATGGTGTCCGAGTAACCTCATGTTGAACTTTGCAACCATTTTGCCCTTTGGACCGTTAAGGGATCAATCTGGTTGAATGTAGTTCAGAGTGATTTCACATGTTTGGGTGTGAAAGAAGACCATGCTTAGCACAAAAATTCCTATTCAGATCATGCATTGGAATAGTCTATTTGGTCACACGAGTTGCAGAACAAAAGTTGCACCACTTGGCAACTTTCCACTGCTTCCATTTGACACTTTTTCCATCAACTAAAATCTAGACACCATGGGAAAACCTCTTCGAGATAATGATAAAAGAGAGAGGTAATTGTAGAGGGACCCAACATAATCCCATGGGATTAGATGAAAATTTTCTAAGTGTCATGGTGTCTAAATAACCTCATGTTGAGGTTTGCATCCATTTTTCCCTTTGGACCCTTAAGGGATTGATCTGGTTGAACGTATCTCTAAGGGATTTTTCATGTTTGGGTTTGAAAGAGGACCATGCCTAGCATAAACATGCCTATTCAAATGCATTGGAACAGTCCATTGGGTCACACGAGTTGTAGAACGAAAGTTGGACCACTTTGCAACTTTCCACTACTTCCATTTGACACTTTTTTCATCAACTTAAACTTCGACACCATGGGAAAACCACTCCGATATAATGTAAACCGAGAGAGGTTATTGTAGAGGGGACCAAAAAAATCCCATATGATTAGACAAGAATTTTCTAAGCATCATGGTGTCTGAGTAACCTCATGTTGAAGTTTGCAACCATTTTTCCCTTTGGACCCTTAAGGGATCGATCCGGTTGAACTTAGTTCAAAGCGATTCCGCATGTTTGGGTGCGAAAAAGGACCGTTCCTAGTGTAAAAATTTCTATTTGGACGTGTTGGAATAGTCCATGTGGTCACACGTGTTGTAGAATGAAAGTTACACCACTTTACAACTTTTCACTGCTTTCATTTGACACTTTTTTCATCAACTGAAAACTGGACAGCACGGGAAAACCACTCCAAGATAATGAAAATGAAGAGTGGTTATTGTAGAGGGTCCCAACATGATCCCATTGGATTAGACGAGAATTTTCTAAGAATCACGGTGTCCGAGTAACCTCATGCTAAAGTTTGCAACCATTTTTCCCTTTGGACCTTTAAGGGATCGAACTAGTTGAACAAAGGGTCTATACTCTAAACTTATCCAAACCTTACCAACTCTTGGGGAAGCAATTCTAAGGTTTCAAAACTTCAAAATCCACAATTAGATCTTAGTTATATGACTGTATAATGGGTAAACCACAAAACCCTCTATTGTAGCCTAAACCCTAGGGGTTTATTGAAAATGATACTTCCAAAGCTAACCACAACCTATAAATTACTCAAACAAGTTTTTAATACCCTACAAAATCTCAAAAAATCATAAAATAATGTTTCCCTATACAAAAACACAATTTAACTCTTCAAAACCACCATTTTTCTTAAAGAAAACTCACTTTTACACACGTGGGTTTCACACCCATCTCACTTTCAAAAGTCCCCAACACAAATACATCATTCCCACACCTTAATAATGTTATTTCAGACCCATTCCTCAAGTTGCAGAGGCTATAGAAATAGGAATGGGTCAAAAAGCCATTTTTATTGACTCAAAACCTTCAAATGTACAAGTTTGGGCCAGTTTTAGTAAATTAATGATATTTTACTCCTTATTTTCCTTGATGAACAAAACCTATTAAATGGTTCTCCTGCACCAATCATACATCAACCTTCTTGTCCCTCCTAAATTTTGGACCACATCCATTACCTTCACATAAAACTCGACATCCTTGGTCTTCTTGGTTCCCATGCCTTGATATGGTTATGCAAATGAGAATGAAGTAAAGTAATCATCTCCTTATCCGCTGGCTGGAAGAATGCATGCTTAATTTTTTGATACATGATATCAGCTCTGTCATCCACTCTCATGGTTGAATACCGAAATCTAGTATGGTGGGTCTCTAGAGTTCAAGTCATCTTTCTTCCTCTTCCACGAAATGTTGGCTCAATCCACACATCTGCAAGCCTAATTGACTTTGTTTTCGAAAGTTGAAGTTTCTCCCAAGTCACCAGTGTTGCTCTATCTACCTTTTTAGACTCTTTCATTGCTACATATCATCTTTTGGATTTAATCATTTGTACCACATGTGTTTGATGTGCTTTGAATCCTTGCATCTAAAGGAAATTTCCTCAGCATAAATACTTTCTCAAGGTTAACAATCATACATTGACCTTCTTGCCCATCTTAAAGTTTGGACCACATCCATTACTTCCACATAAAACTCAACATCCTTGGTCTTCTTGGTTCCCACACCTTTATATGGTTATGCAAATGAAAATGAAGAAAAGTAATCACCTCCTTCTCCATTGGCTGGAAGAATGCATGCTTAATGTTTTGATACATGATATCAACTCTCTCTTCTACTCTCATGGTTGAATATCAAAATCCAGTATGGTGGGCCTCTAGAGTTCGAGTCATCTTTCTTCCTCTTCCACCAAATGTTGGCCTTATCTACACATCTCCCAGCCTAATTGGCTTTGTTTTTTGAAAGATAAAATTTCTCCTGAGTCACCAATGTAGCTCTCTCTGCCTTTTAAAACTCTTGCATTGCTACAAATTGTCTTTGGGATTTAATCATCTGTAACACATGGTTGATGTGCTTTGAATCATCAGTAATAGTCCTCAAAATTGGATACTAGTACAAGTTCATTCTTCTTTCATAATAATTTATAACCATGGAGTTCATCCATTCCTTGATTCCATCAAGTGAAGATTGAGGAATGGCGTCAATGTGAAGTACATCCTGCTTGAAGTCTTTGAAAGCAATAGCCATATCAAATTCATTTTTCCAAAGTCCTACTCTCTCAAGGCTAAATCCATGAAAACAAAGCTCTCTAAATGGTACATATCAAAGTCTACTTCAAAATATTTTAGATGAGGCTTCTCCCATAGCTCTCTTACTCGCTTGACAAAACCTAGAAACTCTGTATTGATTTTATTTTTCATGTCCCTCTCTTGTTGTTCTTCCTCAATTTCATCAAGATCATACATTGAACTTCTTGACCCTCGTAAATTTTGGACCACATCCATTACCTCCACATAAAAGTAGACATCCTTGGTCTTCTTGGTTCCCATGCCTTGATATGCTTATGCAAATGAAAATGAAGCAAAGTAATCATCTCCTTCTGTGTTGGTTGGAATAATGCATGCTTAATGTTTTGATACATGATATCGGATCTCTCTTCTACTCTCATGGTTCAATACCAAAATCTAGTATGGTGGGCCTCTAGAGTTCCAATCATCTTTCTTCCTCTTCTACCAAATGCTAGTTTGATCCAGATGGCTGCCAACATAATTGACTTTGTTTTTGAAAGTTGAATGGTGCAGGAGCACCCACACCTCACCCTCAATTTGTGATTGTTTGATGTTAAATTGGGAGAATAGTTGGTAAATGTTAGTATGTTGAGGTATTTTTTTCTTGAATAAGGTCTAATAGACCAATCTGTTTTGACACACCTTTGGTTGTTCTGGTGAAAGGAAAATCCATTTTTCTTTATTCAGCCTGTACAGACCAGCATGGTCTGAGTTTACTTTAATTTTTGTGATGGAGCCCTTCCTCTTACTGTGGTGAATTGTGACTCAGAGGAAAGGTTTACAATGTTTTTCTTTTCAAGTTTCCTTAACTCTTTTAATAATGGTAAGGCGTTTATAGGGTTGGTGATGTTGTTTTAGGTTGAGAATGTCAGATTTTGGATTGAAATGGAGGAACCAAAGTGATGTTTTTGAGATCTACTAAGGCTAAAGGCTAGGTGAAGGTTTATTATGTGTGTGCAGACCCTAAAATTTTTTTTTGATGCTTTGGTGAGGTTTGGAAGGCCTTGGAGTTGTGAGATGCTAAAAATCCTATGTATTTGTTAGAAAATTCAAGGTTTTAATCAATTATGGCTTAGAGGTTGAGTTCTTTTCTAAAACCTATGGAATTGGGAATTTTGTGACCTATTTGATGAATTTCCAAGAGCTTGTAGGGTTACAAGAAGTGTAAAGAGGAGTTTGTTTGTAAAATAGGGCTAATTTTCTAGCCTTTTTGCAGGGTAGTTTGAAGGATCTCCAAGAAATTACAAAGAAACCTTGTATGTTTGGCTTGGGAATGGTGTTGGGGGTTTGAGTAGATGCTATATTGATGATGAGATGGTCCTTGAGAGGTATGTTCTCTAAAATTTAAGTCAAATTATTTAGTTTCAAAGCATTTTTGTTGGTATTGTTCCAAGATGGCCAAATGAAATAACAAAGGTTGTTGATTTACTAAAATATAAATTGTTTGAGTCTTCTCCACCTTTACTCTGCATCACTAAAGTTTCTCCTAAGTCACCAATGTAGAGCTCTCTGCCTTTTTAGACTCTTTCATTGCTACAAATCATCTCTAGGATTTAATCATTTGTACCACATGGTTGATGTGCTTTGAATCCATGCATCTAAAGGAAATTTCATCAACATAAATACTACTACTCTCCAAAGGTTAGCAATCTCAATCTCACTAATAGTACATTTACAACCATATTCAAACATTTTCCTTCAAAAGGCCAAAAATTCAAATATTGACTTAAATAGCCTTTACAAATGATTCTACATCTTTCCAATTATGCCTGATTGTTCTTTTTGTAACTAACATGAATTATTACATTATAAATCAATTGTGGATGTATTATGTCCTTATTCAATTGACAAAAATCATAACAAAAAACTAACTTAAAATATTTTTGTGAACCAAATTTGCTCAATAACCGTGGTGACCCTACACCAAATTTCATCATTTCAGTAAATGTCATTACAAGTAAGTCTCATTACAATGCTTGAGGTACTATGTTCTCATAGATATTTTACAATGTCACTCATACATTCGAGATTCTCTTATAATGTCTACATCATAGGTTCTCATTTAGAGGTTAACTTCAAATGAGAAACTTGAGATTCCCTCACAAAGCTTCACACACTCTTTTATAATGGCTTGAAATCAAAATTGAGATTTGTCAAGATCATCAAAATAAGGATGTTGCATTGCTTTTTTGGCTAAGATTCTCTTGGATGGCTCCACAATCAGCATTTTCTGCAAGGAGAGACCAATCAATTTTTACTAGTTTAGTTACACATAGGAAAAGTAAAAGAATAAAAAGAAACAAATCATGTCCAAAATGGAAATGAAATGAAAATAGATGGAAGGCACTTACAGATAGGCATGGAAATCTATCAACTTAGTCACTCCTGCTCATACATCTTCACTACGAGTTCCAAGATACCTATTGCACACAACACCTCTCATGAATCTATAATATCTTGAAATTCAAGATGCTCCTATAATGTCTACATCATAGGTGCTCATGATAAGGTTAACTTCAAATGAATAACTTGAAATTCCCTCACCAAGCTTCACACACACTTTTGTAATTGCTGAAAATAATAATTGAGATTTGGCTTGATAATCAAAATAGGGATGTTGCATTGCTTTTATGCATGAGATTCTCATGGATGGCTCATAAATTTGCATTTTATGTAAGGGGGCACCATTCAATGTTTACTAGGTTACTTATAAATACAAAAAGTAAAATAAGACATGATAACATTGGCATCAAACAAATTAACATGGATACAAGTATAAATTAATAGGAACCATTGTGCATATACTTACAAATTAATTTAATGAACCATATGGATTTTCTCTACTCTTTGTTGTGTCAAGTATTGCCTCATGGTCAGACTCATGGACCTTCCAAAAGGTTTGCCCCCATATTTTCTCAAACAAACATTGGATGCCACAACAAGGTTCGAGTAATGAAGAATCTTATGATTTGTTTCAAAGCCCTCAAATAGCCAATGTTTAACACTCTTATGTGGGTACCTTCTAAGCCATGTTCCAGTAACAACAACTGAGCCTATAGGGTATTCGATGTTTTCTCCATCTATAACTGGGGCTTCTAATTTATTTTCAGCCTCAACACAATGACACAAGTAATAGTGTGTTCCCTCTTCATTTTCTTCATCTGCAATAACTGCATAAACATGCCCTACATTGATATGTGAATAAAATCACTCGAAATTAGTCAACATTACGAATATAGTACGAGGTAAGATAACAATATGGAATTTGAAAAAATAAGCAATTAGATATATTACCTAATTGAACTAGATCTGATATGTGGTCAAAGTCGACCGATGATTCCATCTATGTTAGTTCCAATGTTGTCGGAGGGAGATATGTGTGAAGTGGGGTAAGATAACTTTTCAACCATTTTTCAACCCACTCCCCTGACTCACAATCATTCCAGGCTTTCCAGGCTTGCATTGTATGTGTATCAATACTCCATGAACCTACTTTTAAGCTAAGGAAAGAGTGTAGCTCACTCAATCTTGTTAGTGTACAACAATCCTAATATGGTGCAATGTTAGTATTATCTACCAACCAAAAAAATCTATGAACTGAAGATGTACCTTCATTACCTGGACCCATCGAAGAATTACACCATTTGACAATTGAACTTGCATCTGTCAACTTTACACTGTCTTTATACTTTAACTCTTCTCTTGCTAATGCTCTTTTCACGCCTTCTCCTACACCATCATGCTCCCCCTTTCCATGCCTGGCCTCACAAAATTTCCACATATGTTGAACACC
>VDFB02000015.1:223616482-223646870 GCA_007258455.2 Sequoia sempervirens | reverse complement strand
ATGATATAAATTTTAGGGTGCATACAATGGAAACTTGGATAAAATTCTTAATATTTTGCCTTTGAGTCTTATGGCATTACTCCAAAAATGGTTGGTGAACTAAATGTATGAATCAAAGAATAAATTTAGAGGAAAGAAACTAGATTGTTTGAATGAAATGTATAATAAAATAGTTCTATTAGGATTAGAAGGAATGAAGGTATTATTAAATTTTCTATTTTACAACTCAAAAGAGAATAAATAAAAGGGTGTGCCTTGTTTGTTGTTAGTTTTTATTTAGTAAAAGTGAATGAGAACCATTCAAATGAAAATAAACCTCCATTACAAAAAGTCTTAGGATGTCTAAATCCTAGAATGAACTCCTCATGTTTCCTCCTAAATGGGTGTTTTATTTTTTAATAGAGTTCATGCATGAATTAGCCCCTATATCTAGAGATCCCTATCAAACAAACACTTCATATTTGCATGAATTAAAGGATTGAACCTAAATGAAATTTTAAAGAAAGGATTTATATGTTCTAGTGTCTTGTCATGGGATGCTCCAACTATTTTTATGAAAAAGAAAGATAAGACACTTTTCCAAGTTTTCTTGATTATGTATGTTCAATAAATAAGCAATTAACATTAATATCCACCACCTAAAATAGATGACTTATTTTACTAATTGAGAGGGGTGGCCATATTTTAAAAAATAGGTATAATATTCAATTACAATTAGCAAAGAATAAAGGAGGAATACATTCATAAAACTACGTTTAGAACTAGGTATAGGACATCAAAATTATATGTTTGAGGCAATGCATATAAGACACCCATATACAAAATAGTACAAAAGAAAGAGAAAAAATGAAAAGAATGCGTGCTTGTAATCTATACTTGAGAGCATTAAAATTTTGAAATTAAACATAAAGAATAATAGGATTTATAAATTAAATACATGAGGCTATTATATAATATCAAAAAAGACTATTTTAAAGTTTAAATTATTTATATTTTAATTTTAGGGTAAATACTTTTGGTTGAATTTATGAATTAGAAATAGAAATTTTGAAAGGGCACCACCCTTTTACAAAGACCAATAAAGAGACAAAAAATGATCAATCATATTGTCATGGAGTCATGGAACAACAACAAGAAAAATATAGTTGTAAGTTAGAAAAATAACATCCAATTAGAAATACTCCACCAATAGTGGAAATGTATCTAATAAAGAGGGTCGTTTCCCCAAATACATTAGTAGATCTATTATTTCACAACTTGAATCCAAAATTCTTCAAGGAACTATATCTTATTGTGAACCTTATCCTTTTCCATGAATTTAAACCTAGTTCAGGTTTGTAATGGAGTTTCTATCTTTAGTTTCCAAACTTGAGACCAAAGGGAATAAAGGGTTCCTATAATCTTCTAAACTTGAACCTTCTTCATATTTTTAAGTTATTAGAAGAAATGCCAAGAGGTGAATGTTAAAATTCAAGAGAATGGTAGAGGCAATGAACTCCAACTAATCCATCTGTAACATGATTCTTGTCTCTACCAATCTCCTCTAAATCTATCTTGAAAAGACCTTCTAAATTAGTCATGTCTACAAGAGGACCAACCACCCCTCAATTATGATCAAAGGGAGTCTCAACCAAATCCTAAGGTAAAAATGGCTCCATCTCATCCTTATGCATTTTGTTCAACCTTGCCTTCCTCTAAAATTCCTAAACCTATAAAATACATAGCTATCTACACATGACAACATGGTGAAAACACAAGAAAATCCTATAGCATGACATTTTGAACCCAAATAACCAAATTCAAAAATAATTTAATCTATAAGTATAAATAGTTTGATGGTAGAAACTTTATACATATAAAATATGATAAATGTGTGATTATTTCTCTTTCCACTCTATAAATTTTTGATGTGCTTGGCTATATAATTGAGATGATTCACTCATAATGTAATGATAAAAATTTAGTATGTATGAAAGAAATATTTTTGAGACATCAAACTACCATTATACATAACTCTCACATGGAAATAAGAATATTATTTTATTTTAACTAAATAAATTGTATGTACTCTATCTTGAAAATTACTAATTAATTTTGAATTATATACTTATAATTTAAAATAAGAGCATCCTTTGTAACATGCAATAGATAGGTTAATTTTAATGAAATAAAATATGTTTATATTAAGAAAAATTTACAAATATATGGAACTCATACATTGAGAAATTGACTAAGATGTAACTTTGTATGAGAATTAAGATGCTTGAATAATTTATATACCTTCTTTCAATAATTAACATTAGAAGTTAATACTTGGCTCATATTGTATACCCACCTCCTAATGGTCTTGGAATGGATGCATTTAGATGGAGAAGGATTTCAAAAGGCTCATGGTACTTATGGACCCCTCAAAGGCATGATATATAACACATGAACTTTATTTATGAAATTTGGTCTTTAGTTGTTGGCTTCTAGTATGAATGTTATCTATAAGGTGGAATTCTTAGTTGATACTCTCAATCTTCCATTGTTGGTTTCTAGTGTGATTATACAATATGCTCGCGAAACTGCATTAATTTCTAATGTTAATTATTCAAAGAAGGTTTTGTTTCATAAGAAGAGACCTATGTTGACATATTCCAAGGCATTTTATTATCCACAATGCATGACACTTCACATCTCTACCAAGTTCTAAATAGATACATATCTACCATTTCCATGGAGGAGATTGATGATTTAAAAAGAAAATATCATGCCATTTCTTTCTTGAGAAGTCATGTTTTCATTCATGATTTGCAGCTTCCATCTTCATCCAAAAATAAATTTGTTATTGTTATGTGCCTGATATTAACAAATTAAAACCTTCATTTGGGCATGATCGCCAACACAAAGGTAAATGAGTGGAAACAAAAGAAAGCTCAATTAGTGGCTTTCAACATGTTGGTGGAAAATTTGCATCTTTTTGAAAGTGGCTTCCTAGCTTATCAGTCTTATGTTTAGTAAGGTTTTGTAATCTCCACTGTGTTATGTATTTGGGTCACGGGTATATCTAGTATGATGTCTTCTTTTGGGTATTTTGGGTGAATAAGAGAATGTGCATATGTACTGATGTATTCAACCAATGTGCTTTTGTAACATTGTAATCAAACAATTGGTCATTTATACTAGGACCTCACTGGTCTTTTTGATATTTTGTAAAATTTGTTACTCAGACTAGAACTAGGGGTTTTCTTGTTGGTTCTTTCCTACTAGTATGTCCACATGAACCAACTATATGTAAAATATTATATATAAATAAAATTATAAGTGGTCTCCCACTTTTTCTTAAATAAAAAGTTCTTGTAAATGTCCACATATTTTTCCTTGACATAGTTGCTATTTCTTAAAATATTTCTTATGATTTTTCATAATGTTGGTCAATACTTTAACTGTAAATATTCTATAGTAATACTCTTAAATGTCATAAGAATGTCATAAGAGGGTTTCATCTTATAAATCTATAATGATATTATATTCTATTAGAACATCTTAGACACCTCCCTTGAAGCATTCAACAAATGACAAATAACTACCAACACAAAGTGAGATGCCTCATTTCCTAATATGAGTACAAAATAATAAATCAAAATATTAGGATACAAGGGACACATTACCCTCCCCAATACTTTCACTAAGTTTATCATCTATTGAGGCGAGATCCAGTAATAATTGTGTAGTGCTTACTAATATCCAAGGAATGCACCTATTCATTTTTTCTTTATTGTATGCTAATGACTCCTCATCAAGGATTATTGGGAATGGATTTTATGCCCTCCTATACTGGCTGACACAAGTGAGTGAATATGATGTAATTGGAAAACCAAGACACAAAGTTGGTTTTAGTTCACTGTAAACTCTCTAAAAATGGTGCAGATTACCTACATCCAACTTCGAGAAATACCATGAGGGGTTAGTCTATTTAAAGACAAAAAGAAAAAAAATTCTTATACTAATCACTAGTTCATGATAACTAAAGAGATAGTGAACTGTTCAGTTTAAGCTTATTGATAAACCGTTCCATTCCTCTTTTTCCATTCTCCTCTCCACTAAAACCTTTCCTTATTTAGTAGATTCGTAATGAAACCTATCTCACATATCACCTCCCAATTATTTAAAATTTTCAAACTTCTTATTCCTCATACCTAATAATCTATCCTTCAAGCTCAACACTTCCCACCTCAATCAAATTGATCACCTTGCTTCTCTAATATCCCTTTGGTTGATGTTCCTAGACCTCATCAAAATGGTAAGTGGATACAATTGTGGAATGATGCGATTAAATCTATTACACTACCTTATAGACTTGTGGGAATATTGGATCCAAATAGAAAAAAATGTTTGGCTTTAGCACTAATAAATTTTCTACCATTGGGTGGTTTCTAGCTTCACTTGAAACAGAGACTGAGAGAATTAATTTTGGTGAAATCTCAATTAAGGGAATGAGCTACATTGAATGGAATTATATAGGGATACAAATATTTTTAGTTATCTAAAATATTTGTTCTAGAAATTGGATAATATCTATCATTTATCAGTGAGGTAAGTTCCACTTGACGACTCAATGATGCATTTTCACTCAACATTAAAATAATTTTTAATTGATCTAGTTGAAGGAGATCCACATCAAGATATAGTTGAGGAATTGATTAGCACTTGCATACCCAAAATAATTGGTCTCAAAAATAGGCACATTTAGATAATTTATTCACCCTTGAGGAGGTTGATATTTCCTTGAAGGATTTGAATACTCAAAAAGTCATCGAATAGATGGTTTAGCTACACAATTCCTTAAAACAATATGTCCATTCATCAAGGAGGACTCTATGAGGTATAAAAAGTAGCTTTATCAAAGGGATCCATCATTTAAATTCTATTAATCAAGTGTTGATAAATTAATTCCTAAAGGAAAAATATTTTTTTTATCTAAGGGTGGATACTAATTCCCTTTCTTCTCGTCCTTCTACGAGATTCTGCGGCTAAAATCCTTACTTCTAAAATAATTGTTCAAATGAAGCCATAAAGGTATGGGGCTAAGAAAAAACTATATATGGCCTTTAAGGAGATTTGCAAATTATCACTTGAACTGTTTTTAAAAGGTATCTCATTTGGATTCTACTTACTCTAACTTAAATTTAAAAACAACATTAAAATCCACCAAAACAAAATTTCCAAAGACATAATAAATTATTACAATGTTTAAGAAATCTAATTGTAATAGACATATTTATAGTAATAAAACTATTTCAAATTTAAATATATGAAAATGTATGTAACCAAATGATCCTTGGTTTTCATATATTGTACGGTAGAGAATATTGAATATTATATTTTTTTTGAGCTAAATCTTTAGGCACTAATTCACCATTAAAATGATCCTTAGTTTATTTATTGTCTTTTTATGATTATAATTTTTTTCAATTTCTATTAAACCAAACTCAAAATAATGGTATAGATTAAGATTCTTGTCTTTATCATAATTAGAAGTTGTATAAATTATTATGAATTATATATTTTTTAACATATAAAATGTATGGTTGGGATTGTTGAGATATTTATAGAGTATGCAATATAATCCCAAATGTCATTTTTTGTAATAGAGATGAATAATTAAATAAATGCTATAACAATATATAAGAGTTAGATAAAAGAATTAAAATTAAATATATTAATAACAAATAGTGATACTATTATTGAGGGTAATATAAAGGAGGATCGTCATACTAAAATAAGTCGCAAATAAAATCACCCAAGTAAGAAAAGTATTTTATTGATAATCTTATTAGGGATGCTAAGATGGTAATAAAAGTTTTGCAAGCAACAATGAGCTGACAAATAATAGTGTTTATGCGCTATTGTAAACCCTTGATATCTCACTATCGTAGCATTTCTATACAAATTAAAGTTTGAAAATATTCATTTACAGGTAATAAAATTGATAGAATGTTTGTATTAATTGTAGAGGGAGCCTTAATATCATCGAGTATTGTTAATACTCTTATCAATATTCATATTGATAGTTACCTTAATACTAATGCTAGCATACTTAACCTTATTAATGTTCATCGATAATTGGATAGCATTTTTGGAAAAACCTTTTATAGATGTTGAAATATGAGAGGAAAATAAATAAATAAATGCAAACCATAAAATTATTCATGTTGTTATTACCATCAAAAGTTACATATTTAGTACTTTAAATGCCATCATTGGGTCATGAGGAACTATCCTAATAATCATAATACCATATTGACCTTACTGTCAACAAGAAATAGAAGTAGGAACAGGTCATTGTGGGTTACGATGACATAACCATTATAATGAGAATATTATTAGTGTAGCCATTAAATTGTGATACTTGCAAATTTAATATTTAAAGTATAGTTAATAGTGAGAGATGCATTAAATGGCCGAATATTGCATTATGATTCAACCAAAAAATTAATTGAAAGGATGTTTCAGATTCTATTGCGAGATGGTTCTTGTTTGCATCTGGCAAACTGAAAGCATTAATTAATACATAATTAAAGAGGTTCAAAATATTTTTAGAAATTCATAACCAGTGAAAATTATGGGCACTTAACAATTTATATATTTTTATATAGAATGTATGGTTGGATTAATTGAGATATTTATAAGAAATTGTACAAAATATGAAGTCAAGGTATTAGATTTTATTCGCTTAATAAATTAGTTTTGTGTGTGATTCAATTTACCTGCTTTATACAATCTATAAGTTTAAATATGGTTTGATGGTATCTAAACTTTGCTATAAAAGCTCTTCTTAAATGTCTGATTATTTTAGCGCAATCTATAATTTTGATGTTAACATGGTGGAGGACTAGTTCACTCATTATGTGTGATGCATTCTCATCCCCTCACTTCTTTGGAGGTTTTTATATTTATCTCGCTAAATTCGTTCTTTATGAGATTCTTTGAATATTGATATTCTAGTGTGAATTCTTAATTTTAGACATATCTTAACTAGATAGAAATTTGCCGTTCAATGAGGCAATAGAACTTTTTGACTTACATAATCTGTTTGAAGTTCATTTATGTTGCTGGGGCATAAAGTTGAATATTTTATCCCCTAATTATTTTTTTTCAAATAATTTTACACTATCTTTGTTTTCTTATTCTTTCTTTCATTGTTTCATTTAAAATTTGAACCATTTAAGGATGCTATGTTATAGATTATAGTTTTCTTCCAATTCTTTTTAAATTTTTAATGGTATGAAAATATTATTAATGAGTAGATGAATTATTAGAACTATTTTAGATAAATATATTCTCTATATCTAGATATATTATTTACCAAGGTCTCATTGGGCGGGTGCATGAAGTTAGGTTACACTTTTGTGGAAAACTTCAAAAAGAGTTTGGAAATGACATAACGCGAGCTTGCGTTATTTCATTTTAAAAGAAAAAAGAAAAGTGAAAGTTATTCACTTTCTCTTTTTTTTTTCTACTCTACCCGCTGCCAAAAACGCTCATTTTTGCGATTGCGTTCTAGGAGGAGGCATTCTTCAAAATTCATCAACAATAGTTTCTTTTCATTTGCAAAGATGGTGCCACAATGATGAAGAGGTGCAGGAGGTAAGTATTTTTTGCTATTTGTTTTGAATTTCTTGGTTTCAAGTTGATTTTGTTTGTTTTAGGTTAGATTTGATTTTTTTTTTAATTTGTAGGAGATGCAAATAATCCTAAAAATCCTCAACAAGAAGAATAGGAAAATACTCCTCAAAAAAATCAACCTCCCCCACCAATCACTCAACACCCTCCTAGCACTCAACAAAATTTGAGGAGTGAAAATGAAAACAACAAAAAACAAATTGAGGATCTTATCAGTAGGTTGAGTGATCCAAATGCTTCAACCACAGAAAGAACGACACTAGAAAATTCAATGAAAGACATGTTAAAAAATGTAGATTCAATAACCCAACAAATAATGGGATGGAAAGATAGGACGTAGGCAACTAAGGTATATTATACAGATAAACTATCATATAAACAAGTAAAAGATTTAAAAATTACTAAAGGTGATTTGTGCTCTCTATTCACTGACCCTAGAACAAATAAAAATATTAGCCTCAGTGCGAAGAGGCTTCCTATTCATTGATGCCACCACCAAGAGATTAGGAACCATTTTTATGATAGATGGTACTTGGTCTTTGATTACCCACCCTGTAATAATTGTGAAGTCCCCAATATTTTCTTAGGAAACTATATAGTGAGTTTGTATTAAACCAAATCGTAAATTATTTTGATATGAGGGAGTTCCAGGGGAGAGGTGGGGGGTTGGCTCAGGATAGGCCCAGTGAATAGCTAGATGCTACACAGCAAGGCAGATGACCTCTCACTAGGCCGCCTCATGAGCACATTGTTATGCTTGTATTTGTGAAGGAGAGTGCTAACGTAGAGACATTGCAAGTGATCAAGACTTTAACCCAGAGTGTCATCCATCATACTATCCCTATTGTACAACACCATCCAGGCGAGTCTTCGGGTGTTGGCCTTCAAACCCATGTGTGTAAATCTTGCGCCCGATGACTTGTTCATATGACCCCGCCGGCACTTAGGAGGCTGCTATGCAGGATCTGTATGCCACTATGCAGGATCCGTATGTTGCTACGCAGGATCCGTATGCTACTACACAAGATCTGTATGCTGCTATGAGGATGGAGAGGATAGCTGAAATTATGAATCGTGCATATGACATTGATAGTTAGGTAAAAGTCAACATGTTCATTGAATTTAATTTATTAAATTTCAATTTTGAAATGCATGATTAACTAATTTAGTTTTATTATTTTAATCAAATTGTAGGGTCAGAGTGTTGAGACTGGATACACCGGTCCTCCACCTATTTATTTTTGTAGTACACCTATTAGTGGGGTATGTAACTAGTAAACAATTATAAATTTATTACATGTTAATAGCATTGTTTTACGAATGGTAGTTTAATACATGTGATTTAGGATGCTGAACAGGCTAATATTGGTGGTTTCAAGCAAACACCTTCTAGTGCCAGTGGATTCACTCAAACATGCACAAAGGTAATAGAATAAAGAGAACTTAACTAATGAATTCTACTTAATAGATTTGTATAGTTTATATTCATATTGTTGGTTATGTTGCATTACACATCATTCAAACTCGAAGCATTACTTCAAATTCCATAACTAATAACTAGATTTTGATAGATGACAAAATTTCAACTGTACAATATAGTTGTTTAGAAATTCAACATAAGTAGCATGATGTAATTACTTCGCATGGAGGCATGTGCTTGCAAAGGTGCATCACCACGACAAACTATGGATGCTTGGAAAAAATATATGAAACCATAATAGTAAGCAATAACATAGACAAGGCAGTTAGTGATGCAGAGCATCATATCAAAACACTCAATCATCAGGGTACATCTGATGCAGAGCATCCAAAAAACACCATCAACATCATTTCTTTAATGGATTTCAATCCCAAATAGAATTAGGAGAAGATCAAATCTAATTTCATTAGAAATCTACTTTTCATTCATCCATAATCCACTCAAATTCTCTTAGCCATTCCATAAGCCATCATTCATCATTCCACTAATTAGTATTCCAATTGATTCATTAAAAGAAAAACTATATTAAAGAAAACTTTGACTTAATCAATTAGATTCACATCATTCTCAACCACCATAAAAACAACATAAACTTGATTATTGACACTTGAACAATTCATCCTTTCATTTATTCACCAAGGCAGCAAATCAATTAAACCATACCTCACTGTTATTAGTCTATTATCAAGCACTGTACTCACCATATTTTGACTGCAACATTCTATTTACATGTTACAAACTCCTGTTACAACAAAATCTTGATTATCATCTTGTGGTTAATCACCAACTTGCAGTCACCCATCCAACCATCAAAGTCATGAAACCTGTCTTATACACCTTAACCAAATTTAGTAACATCAATCATATCATTATTTTGATAGTAACCAAGCACTCAATCATATCACAAAAGCTTTGAAAGGATACAAGTCAAAAATGTTGAAAATAGGAGAGATTTCCACCACAAGAGGTAGCTCTATTTCATAAGCATTTTGGAAAAACTTGTAGACCACCTTGCAAGGTCCTATCTTCTTCATCATGATTTTGGTATACTTTCCATTTGGAAGTCTCTCCTTCTTAAAGTGTGCCATCACCAAGTCTCCAACCTTGAATTGGGCATTCCTCTTCTTTAAATCTACCTTTTCCTTATACTTCTCAACATTCTTTTGAAGGGTTTCCTTCACTTGTTGATGAATATCCGTGATTGTAACAGCAAAGTCCTCACCTTGAGAACTTCTCCTAGGAACTCCTTGTAGATCACTTAGTTCATAGACCCCTCTAGGGTGCATGCCATAGACTACCTCAAAAGGGATTCTACCAATGTTGCTATTCATGGAGTCATTATATGCAAATTCAGCCTAAGGTAAAATTAGATCCCAAGCTTGTCCATGCTCCTTGGTAAGGCATCTTAAGAGGTTTCCCAATGATCTATTCACCACTTTAGTTTGTCCATCCATTTGTGGATGGTGTCCTGAACTAAAGGACATATTTTTTCCTTGAGTTTCTTCCACAAGATCCTCCAAAAGTGACCAATGAATTTAGAATCCTTGCCAGAAACAATGGTTAAAGGCAGTCCATGTATCATAACAACCTCCTTAAAGAAGAGACCTGCTATATGAGATGCATCATTGGTGCATTTGAAAGGAATAAAGTGTGCCATCTTACTAAATCTTTCAGCTACCACAAAGATACTATCAAAACCTTTTTGGGTTCTATGTAACCCCAAGACAAAGTCGATACTTACACACTCCCAAGGCCTATTGGGAATGGGAAGTGGTTGATAGATTCCTACATTTGATGAAGTTACCTTTGAACTTTGACATATTGTGCAACCTTCCACATACCTTCTCACATCCACCTACAACTTTTTCCAATAGTAAAATCTCCTAGCTTGTTCTAAGGTCTTGTCAAGGCCAAAGTGACCTCCAAGACTTCCACTGTGTTTCTCCTTTATGATATTCTCTCTCAGTGAGAATTTACGCACACACAATTGGATTCCTTTGAAGAGAAAACCATTCAGCAATAAAAATTCAGAGAATTCATCATGACAAGAATTCAAATGTTGCTCACAAACATTGTATACCTCCTTGAAATCTGAATCTTCATGATACATATCCTTCAATGCTTCAACCCCCATGCTTTGGAGTTGGATCTCTTGCACTACAAGTTCTCATCTACTGAGAGCATCTGCCACCTTATTTTCTTGGCCCTTCTTATGCTTTATTGTGAAAGTATAAGCTTGCAAAGACTCTACCCACTTCATGTGCCTATGACCGAGTTTTCCCTATGCATTCAAAATAGTCAAGGCATGAGTATCAGTATAAACAACAAATTCTTCAGGTAACAAGTAGTGCCTCCAATTTTTGAGGGTTGGACCATAGAATACAATTCCAAATCATAGGATGGATACATCATCTTTGCTTCATTTAGCCTATCACTGTAAAACAAAACCAATCTTCCTTCTTGGCTCAAAATAGCCCCTATTGCTTGATTGCTAGCATCACACTCAATGGTAAAAAAAAATTATCAAAATCAGGGAGCACAATTATAGGTTGTTGTGCTACTCTCATTTTCAGATATTCAAACCCTTTATCAGCCTTATTGGTCCAAGAAAACTTACCTTTGTTACCTCCTTTGATGGTGTCCAAGATTGGTGCACAAATTTGGCTAAAGTTCTTAATGAACTTTCTATAAAAGCTTGCAAGTCCATGGAAGCTTCTAACATCTCACATGGATTTTGGTGTTGGCCTTGAGTAAGAATAGCATGCACCTTTGAAGGATACATCTTCAAACTTCCCTTGGAGATGACAAAACCAAGGCAGACTAGTTCTTCCTTCATGAATTCACACTTTTCCATGTTGATTAGAAACTTCTCTTGTAACCTCCTTAGTACCATGTCAAGGTGCTTCAAATGTTCTTCTTTAGACCTGCTAAACATGAGGATGTCATCTAAATAAACTACAACAAACTTTCCAATGAAAGGTCTCAATACCTCATTCATAACATGCATAAATGTACTAGGGGAATTTGATAACCCAAAGGGAATCACCAACCAATCATAGAGCCCTTCATTAGTCTTAAAATTTGTCTTCCATTCATCCCCCTCTTTGATCCTTATCTGATGGTACCCGCTCTTTAGATCAATCTTGGAAAAGTAAGATGCTCCTAATAGACAATCCATGAGGTCCTCCATTCTTGGCATCAAGAACCTATATCTAATTGCACGATCCTATTAATGGATCTTGAATCATTGAAAAGCATCCAATTCCCATCCTCCTTGGTGCTAGGATAGTAGGAACAACACATGGGCTCAAACTCTTCCTCACTAGCCCTTTATCCATCAACTCTTGCACTTGTCTTGAAATCTCCTCATTTTGAGGAGGTGTCATCTTGTATACAACCTTATTAGGCAATGTATCCCATGGAATCAGATCAATATAGTGGCTTATATCCCTAATGGGAGGTAAGGAACTAGGTAATTCATTCACCTTTATGTCTTTGTACCTTTCCAACAACTCTTGGACTTCATTTGGTGCATCTTCCTTCTTCTTTGTGGGAAGATCTACTTCACCTTTTGGCTTCATAATTAGGAAGAATCCTCTTCCTCCTCCTTTGTTCAAGGTCTTCATGAACTCCTCCTCACCCACCATCAAAACACTATGCCCTTCATGCTTCTCCTTGTCTTCTTCTAGGAGAGGGGAAATGTTGTAAGTCTTCCCATCTTTCACAATGGAGTATATGTTCTTCTCCCCATCATGCTTGGTCTTCCTATCAAACTTCCAAGTCCTACCAGAAATATATAGCTTAATACTTGTAATAAAAGAAAAATTCATTAGATCTCATACATTATAAGTCATGATGTGGATCTCGCTATTGTAACTTTTTTGTGATTGAATAATTTTTTTTTAATTTTCAAATGTTGGTTGTGGGAACACCTCCAAATGTTACAAGGGAAATAGATATTGGTGTTTCATCTACTATACAATCCTCCATGGCTCTGATAGAGGAGGTATGAGGAAAATTACTAAATTTCAATTTACATTTGTTGTTATTGATGTTAGTTCTAGTGAAAAATCAAACCATTATTGATTTGTAATTTAATTCCTATTTAGATGGTTTATACAGGGCTTGAGCACACCTGAGCATTGGCATGCAAATATTTCCATTGTGGAGAGTGATCATGAGATGGTAGTAAGTGATTATTTTGTTAAATATATCATTTCTTATAATGTAATTTCTATATATTAATGTCTTTACTTCTTATTGTAATAGTTATGACTTCACTAGGAGCTAAACTATAGAGGAAGCAGTAAGAGAACTCCTCGAGCACAATAGAAATGAGTGACAAAATTATCACCATCAGATCGCCAAACAAAGGGAAATAATTTATTCCAAAGCATGGAGAGAAATGAATTTTGATTCCAGAGCCCTTTGTTGTATGTCTAGACATGGTAATTTTGTACATATCTTGTATTGGATATATTTGACACTGTATGCCTATATGGCATTCGAGCATAAGCCTATACGACTATTTTGCAACTATATTTTATACTTATATCGACATATAGTGATGTATGTGTACATGGCTATTTGGTTAATATAAATCTTTTTTATTGATGGTGTCCATATTTGCTCTTTTTGACAATGTCAAAAGGATTGTTGCATATAGATTAGGCAAAAGACTTTTCCTTTTAGATTAGCAATGGATGGAAGTTTCAAAAAGTATCCTTGATATTACAAAAAGATGTGTTTATACCATAGTAGGAAAAATATTTTGGGGAAAAAATCGGTAAACCAAAAGTATAAGATTTTTTGAAAAAATGGGGAAAAGGTCTAGAAAAAATCAGAAAAAAAATCAGATTTAAAAAAGAAGGTAAAAAAAGTAGAAAGAGACAATTTTCATAGAGATATATAGAGAAAATAAAATAAAGAGTTTAACTAATAAATTGTAAACAATAGATTTTTGTAGTTTATATTCATATCATTGATTACATTGCATTGCACATATTTCAAACTCAAAGTATTGCTTCACATTGCATAACTAATAACTAGATGCTGATAGATGAAAAATTTCAATTACAATATAGTTTTTACAAAGTGAACCTAAGCAGTTATGCAATTACTTCACATTGCATAACTAATAACTAGGAGCAGCTCCCAATTGCATTTGCTTGTCATGGAATTGTATGAGACCACATTTCTTTGAGCCATTTTTTCAAACAATTCACTGCCTTGTCTATACTACCACATTTTTTATACATGTCTACCAAAATTTTGTCAAATAGTTCACTGCCTTGTTGTATGGCTGAAAGCCTAAAACAAGTGCTTTCGAACAAGCTATGGATGCTTAAAAAAAATCTATCAAAAGTATAATAGTAAGCAATATCATAGACAAGGTAGTGAACTCTTTGAAAAAATGCCTCAAAGAAATGTGGTCTCATGGTGATGGAATGCCATGAAAATCAAAAGAATTTGATTGTCATGGCATTCCATCACCATGACAATCAAAAGCATTTGATTGTCATGGCATTCCATCACCATGAGACCACATTTCTTTGAGGCATTTTTTCAAAGAGTTCACTACCTTGTCTATGCTAACACATTTTTCATACATGTCTATCAAAGCATTTTATCAAATAGTCCATTGCCTTGCTGCTATGGATAAAAGCCTAAAATAGGTTCTTTCAAACAAGCTATGGATTATCATGGCAGTCCATCACCATGAGACCACATTTCTTTGAAGCATTTTTCCAAATAGTTCGCTGCCTTGTCTATGCTACCACATTTTTCATATATGTTTACCAAAGCATTTTATCAAACAGTTCACCTCCTTGCTGCTCTAGCTAAAATCCTAAAATAGGTGCTTCAAAACAAGCTACTAATGCTTGGAAAAAATCTATCAAAGCATAATTTAATAAACAATAGCATAGACAAGGCAACGAACTGTTTGAATAAAATCCTCAAAGAAATGTGGTCTCAATGGTGGTGGAATGCCATGAAAATCCATAGCAATTTGCTTGTCATGGCATTCATCATGGCATTCCATCACCATGAGACCACATTTCTTTGAGGCATTTTTTCAAACAGTTCACTACCCTGTCTATGCTACCACATTTTTCATACATGTTTACCAAAGCATTTTATCAAATTGTTCATCTCATTGTTACTATGGCTAAAAACGTAAAATAGGTGCTTCCAAACAAGCTATGGATGCTTCGAAAAAATCTATCAAATCATAATAATAAGCAATAGCATAGACAAGGCAGCAAACTGTTTGAATAAAAGCCTCAAAGAAATGTGGTCTCAATGGTGGTGGAATGCCATGACAATCCATAACAATTTGCTTGTCATGGCATTTGTCATGCCATTCCATCACCATGAGGCCACATTTCTTCGAGGCATTTTTGGAAATAGTTCGCTGCCTTGTCTATGCTACCACATTTTTCATATGTGTTTACCAAAGAATTTTATCAAACAATTCACTTGCTTGCTACTATAGCTAAAAGCATAAAATAGGTGTCAAAACAAGCTATGGATGCTTGGAAAAAGTCTACAAAAGCATAATTTAATTAGAAATAGCATAGACAAGGCAGCAAACTATTTGAATAAAAGCCTCAAAGAAATGTGGTCTCAATGGTTGTGGAATGCAATGACAATCCATAGAATTTACTTGTCATGGCATTCCATCACCATGAGACCATATTTCTTTGAGGAATTTTTTCAAATAGTTTTTTGCCTTGTCTATGCTACGACATTTTTCATACATGTTTACCAAAGCATTTTATCAAATAGTTTACCTCCTTGCTACTATGGCTAAAAGCCTAAAATAGGTTCTTCCAAACAAGCTATGGATGATTGGAAAAAATCTATCAAAGCATAATAATAAGCAATAGCATAGACAAGGTAGCGAATTGTTTGAATAAAACCCTCAAAGAAATGTGGTCTCAATGGTGGTGGAATGCCATGACAATCCATAGCAATTTACTTGTCATGGCATCGTCATGCCATTCCATCACCATGAGACCATATTTATTTGAGGCATTTTTTGAAATAGTTCATTGCCTTGTCTATGCTACCAAATTTTTCATACATGTTTACCAAAGAATTTTATCAAACAACTTTCACCTCCTTGCTACTATGGCTAAAAGCCTAAAATAGGCACTTCCAAACAAGCTATGGATGCTTGTAAAAATATATCAAAGCATAATTTAATAAGAAATAGCATAGACAAGGCAGCAAACTGTTTGAATAAAATCCTCAAAGAAATGTGGTCTTAATGATGGTGGAATGTAATGACAATGCATAGCAATTTACTTGTCATGGCATTCGTCATGGCATTCCATCACCATGAGACCACATTTCTTTGAGTCATTTTCTCAAATAGTTCATTGCCTTGTCTATGCTTTGACATTTTTCATACATGTTTACCGAAGCATTTTATCAAATAGTTCACCTCCTTACTGCTATGGCTAAAAGCCTAAAATAGGTGCTTCCAAACAAGCTATGGATGCTTGGAAAAAATCTATCAAAGCATAATAATAAGAAATAGAATAGACAAGGTAGCAAACTATTTGAATAAAAGCCTCAAAGAAATGTGGTATCAATGGTGGTGGAATGCCATGACAATCCATAGGAATTTTCTTGTCATGGCATTTGTCATGCCATTCTATCACCATGAGACCACATTTCTTTGAGGCATTTTTTGAAACAGTTCACTGCCTTGTCTCACTGCCTTGCTGCTGTGGCTAAAATCCTAAAAAATATACTTTCCAACAAGCTATGGATGCTTGGAAAAAATCTATCAAAGCATAATAGTAAGCAACAAGCTATGGTCTCATGGTTTTTTTTCACACGAAAATTAGTGTGATTTTATTCACATTTTTTTGCAAGTTATAGACACTTCTTTTTTTGGAAATTTTGTTGTTTTGAATGACATTCAAGTTTATGGTGGATTTTTTTCTTAATATGATGATATGTGATATTCTAATCCTAATTCATGCTTCTAGGTTGCATAGATATATATTTTGTTTCTACATGTTTTTTGTACCAACAAACCCAAAACGAATTGAACCCCCCACCAAATGTTTTTGGCCAAACTAGCATGTTTGGGTGAGAAAGGGGACCATGCCTAACAGGAACATGCCTATTTGAATGCATTGGAACAGTCTATTTGGTCACACGAGTTGCACAATGAAAGTTGCAACACTTTGTAACTTTTCATTGCTTCCATTTGACACTTTTTCCATCAACTAAAATCTGGACACCATGGGAAAACAACTCTAAGATAATGAAAACCAAGAGAAGTTATTGTAGAGGGGCCCAACACAATCCCATGGGATTAGATGAGAAGTTTGTAAGCATCATGGTGTCCGAATAACCTCATGCTGAAGTTTGTGCGATTTTTCCCTATGGACCCTTAAGGGATCGATCTGGTTGAACATAGCTCGGAGCAACTCCACATTTTTGGGTGAAAAAGAGGACCATGAATAGTGTAAAAATTGATATTCAAATGCATTGGAATAGTTTTTTTGGTCACACGAGTTGCAAAACAAAAGTTGCACCACTTTGCAACTTTCCACTGCTTCCATTTGACACTTTTTTCATCAACTGAAACTTCGACACCACGGGAAAACCATTCTGAGATAACATAAACTAAGAGAGGTTATTGTAGATCAGCCCAACACAATCCCATAGGATCAGATGAGAAGTTTTTAAGCATAATGGTGTCCGAGTAACCTCATGTTGAACTTTGCAACCATTTTGCCCTTTGGACCGTTAAGGGATCAATCTGGTTGAATGTAGTTCAGAGTGATTTCACATGTTTGGGTGTGAAAGAAGACCATGCTTAGCACAAAAATTCCTATTCAGATCATGCATTGGAATAGTCTATTTGGTCACACGAGTTGCAGAACAAAAGTTGCACCACTTGGCAACTTTCCACTGCTTCCATTTGACACTTTTTCCATCAACTAAAATCTAGACACCATGGGAAAACCTCTTCGAGATAATGATAAAAGAGAGAGGTAATTGTAGAGGGACCCAACATAATCCCATGGGATTAGATGAAAATTTTCTAAGTGTCATGGTGTCTAAATAACCTCATGTTGAGGTTTGCATCCATTTTTCCCTTTGGACCCTTAAGGGATTGATCTGGTTGAACGTATCTCTAAGGGATTTTTCATGTTTGGGTTTGAAAGAGGACCATGCCTAGCATAAACATGCCTATTCAAATGCATTGGAACAGTCCATTGGGTCACACGAGTTGTAGAACGAAAGTTGGACCACTTTGCAACTTTCCACTACTTCCATTTGACACTTTTTTCATCAACTTAAACTTCGACACCATGGGAAAACCACTCCGATATAATGTAAACCGAGAGAGGTTATTGTAGAGGGGACCAACAAAATCCCATATGATTAGACAAGAATTTTCTAAGCATCATGGTGTCTGAGTAACCTCATGTTGAAGTTTGCAACCATTTTTCCCTTTGGACCCTTAAGGGATCGATCCGGTTGAACTTAGTTCAAAGCGATTCCGCATGTTTGGGTGCAAAAAGGACCGTTCCTAGTGTAAAAATTTCTATTTGGACGTGTTGGAATAGTCCATGTGGTCACACGTGTTGTAGAATGAAAGTTACACCACTTTACAACTTTTCACTGCTTTCATTTGACACTTTTTTCATCAACTGAAAACTGGACAGCACGGGAAAACCACTCCAAGATAATGAAAATGAAGAGTGGTTATTGTAGAGGGTCCCAACATGATCCCATTGGATTAGACGAGAATTTTCTAAGAATCACGGTGTCCGAGTAACCTCATGCTAAAGTTTGCAACCATTTTTCCCTTTGGACCTTTAAGGGATCGAACTAGTTGAACAAAGGGTCTATACTCTAAACTTATCCAAACCTTACCAACTCTTGGGGAAGCAATTCTAAGGTTTCAAAACTTCAAAATCCACAATTAGATCTTAGTTATATGACTGTATAATGGGTAAACCACAAAACCCTCTATTGTAGCCTAAACCCTAGGGGTTTATTGAAAATGATACTTCCAAAGCTAACCACAACCTATAAATTACTCAAACAAGTTTTTAATACCCTACAAAATCTCAAAAAATCATAAAATAATGCTTCCCTACACAAAAACACAATTTAACTCTTCAAAACCACCATTTTTCTTAAAGAAAACTCACTTTTACACACGTGGGTTTCACACCCATCTCACTTTCAAAAGTCCCCAACACAAATACATCATTCCCACACCTTAATAATGTTATTTCAGACCCATTCCTCAAGTTGCAGAGGCTATAGAAATAGGAATGGGTCAAAAAGCCATTTTTATTGACTCAAAACCTTCAAATGTACAAGTTTGGGCCAGTTTTAGTAAATTAATGATATTTTACTCCTTATTTTCCTTGATGAACAAAACCTATTAAATGGTTCTCCTGCACCAATCATACATCAACCTTCTTGTCCCTCCTAAATTTTGGACCACATCCATTACCTTCACATAAAACTCGACATCCTTGGTCTTCTTGGTTCCCATGCCTTGATATGGTTATGCAAATGAGAATGAAGTAAAGTAATCATCTCCTTATCCGCTGGCTGGAAGAATGCATGCTTAATTTTTTGATACATGATATCAGCTCTGTCATCCACTCTCATGGTTGAATACCGAAATCTAGTATGGTGGGTCTCTAGAGTTCAAGTCATCTTTCTTCCTCTTCCACGAAATGTTGGCTCAATCCACACATCTGCAAGCCTAATTGACTTTGTTTTCGAAAGTTGAAGTTTCTCCCAAGTCACCAGTGTTGCTCTATCTACCTTTTTAGACTCTTTCATTGCTACATATCATCTTTTGGATTTAATCATTTGTACCACATGTGTTTGATGTGCTTTGAATCCTTGCATCTAAAGGAAATTTCCTCAGCATAAATACTTTCTCAAGGTTAACAATCATACATTGACCTTCTTGCCCATCTTAAAGTTTGGACCACATCCATTACTTCCACATAAAACTCAACATCCTTGGTCTTCTTGGTTCCCACACCTTTATATGGTTATGCAAATGAAAATGAAGAAAAGTAATCACCTCCTTCTCCATTGGCTGGAAGAATGCATGCTTAATGTTTTGATACATGATATCAACTCTCTCTTCTACTCTCATGGTTGAATATCAAAATCCAGTATGGTGGGCCTCTAGAGTTCGAGTCATCTTTCTTCCTCTTCCACCAAATGTTGGCCTTATCTACACATCTCCCAGCCTAATTGGCTTTGTTTTTTGAAAGATAAAATTTCTCCTGAGTCACCAATGTAGCTCTCTCTGCCTTTTAAAACTCTTGCATTGCTACAAATTGTCTTTGGGATTTAATCATCTGTAACACATGGTTGATGTGCTTTGAATCATCAGTAATAGTCCTCAAAATTGGATACTAGTACAAGTTCATTCTTCTTTCATAATAATTTATAACCATGGAGTTCATCCATTCCTTGATTCCATCAAGTGAAGATTGAGGAATGGCGTCAATGTGAAGTACATCCTGCTTGAAGTCTTTGAAAGCAATAGCCATATCAAATTCATTTTTCCAAAGTCCTACTCTCTCAAGGCTAAATCCATGAAAACAAAGCTCTCTAAATGGTACATATCAAAGTCTACTTCAAAATATTTTAGATGAGGCTTCTCCCATAGCTCTCTTACTCGCTTGACAAAACCTAGAAACTCTGTATTGATTTTATTTTTCATGTCCCTCTCTTGTTGTTCTTCCTCAATTTCATCAAGATCATACATTGAACTTCTTGACCCTCGTAAATTTTGGACCACATCCATTACCTCCACATAAAAGTAGACATCCTTGGTCTTCTTGGTTCCCATGCCTTGATATGCTTATGCAAATGAAAATGAAGCAAAGTAATCATCTCCTTCTGTGTTGGTTGGAATAATGCATGCTTAATGTTTTGATACATGATATCGGATCTCTCTTCTACTCTCATGGTTCAATACCAAAATCTAGTATGGTGGGCCTCTAGAGTTCCAATCATCTTTCTTCCTCTTCTACCAAATGCTAGTTTGATCCAGATGGCTGCCAACATAATTGACTTTGTTTTTGAAAGTTGAATGGTGCAGGAGCACCCACACCTCACCCTCAATTTGTGATTGTTTGATGTTAAATTGGGAGGATAGTTGGTAAATGTTAGTATGTTGAGGTATTTTTTTCTTGAATAAGGTCTAATAGACCAATCTGTTTTGACACACCTTTGGTTGTTTTGGTGAAAGGAAAATCCATTTTTCTTTATTCAGCCTGTACAGACCAGCATGGTCTGAGTTTACTTTAATTTTTGTGATGGAGCCCTTCCTCTTACTGTGGTGAATTGTGACTTAGAGGAAAGGTTTACAATGTTTTTCTTTTCAAGTTTCCTTAACTCTTTTAATAATGGTAAGGTGTTTATAGGGCTGGTGATGTTGTTTTAGGTTGAGAATGTCAGATTTTGGCTTGAAATGGAGGAACCAAAGTGATGTTTTTGAGATCTACTAAGGCTAAAGGCTAGGTGAAGGTTTATTATGTGTGTGCAGACCCTAAAATTTTTTTTTGATGCTTTGGTGAGGTTTGGAAGGCCTTGGAGTTGTGAGATGCTAAAAATCCTATGTATTTGTTAGAAAATTCAAGGTTTTAATCAATTATGGCTTAGAGGTTGAGTTCTTTTCTAAAACCTATGAAATTGGGAATTTTGTGACCTATTTGATGAATTTCCAAGAGCTTGTAGGGTTACAAGAAGTGTAAAGAGGAGTTTGTTTGTAAAATAGGGCTAATTTTCTAGCCTTTTTGCAAGGTAGTTTGAAGGATCTCCAAGAAATTACAAAGAAACCTTGTATGTTTGGCTTGGGAATGGTGTTGGGGGTTTGAGTAGATGCTATATTGATGATGAGATGGTCCTTGAGAGGTATGTTCTCTAAAATTTAAGTCAAATTATTCAGTTTCAAAGCGTTTTTGTTGGTATTGTTCCAAGATGGCCAAATGAAATAACAAAGGTTGTTGATTTACTAAAATATAAATTGTTTGAGTCTTCTCCACCTTTACTCTGCATCACTAAAGTTTCTCCTAAGTCACCAATGTAGAGCTCTCTGCCTTTTTAGACTCTTTCATTGCTACAAATCATCTCTAGGATTTAATCATTTGTACCACATGGTTGATGTGCTTTGAATCCATGCATCTAAAGGAAATTTAATCAACATAAATACTACTACTCTCCAAAGGTTAGCAATCTCAATCTCACTAATAGTACATTTACAACCATATTCAAACATTTTCCTTCAAAAGGCCAAAAATTCAAATATTGACTTAAATAGCCTTTACAAATGATTCTACATCTTTCCAATTATGCCTGACTGTTCTTTTTGTAACTAACATGAATTATTACATTATAAATCAATTGTGGATGTATTATGTCCTTATTCAATTGACAAAAATCATAACAAAAAACTAACTTAAAATATTTTTGTGAACCAAATTTGCTCAATAACCGTGGTGACCCTACACCAAATTTCATTATTTCAGTAAATGTCATTATGAGTAAGTCTCATTACAATGCTTGAGGTACTATGTTCTCATAGATATTTTACAATGTCACTCATACATTCGAGATTCTCTTATAATGTCTACATCATAGGTTCTCATTTAGAGGTTAACTTCAAATGAGAAACTTGAGATTCCCTCACAAAGCTTCACACACTCTTTTATAATGGCTTGAAATCAAAATTGAGATTTGTCAAGATCATCAAAATAAGGATGTTGCATTGCTTTTTTGGCTAAGATTCTCTTGGATGGCTCCACAATCAGCATTTTCTGCAAGGAGAGACCAATCAATTTTTACTAGTTTAGTTACACATAGGAAAAGTAAAAGAATAAAAAGAAACAAATCATGTCCAAAATGGAAATGAAATGAAAATAGATGGAAGGCACTTACAGATAGGCATGGAAATCTATCAACTTAGTCACTCCTGCTCATACATCTTCACTACGAGTTCCAAGATACCTATTGCACACAACACCTCTCATGAATCTATAATATCTTGAAATTCAAGATGCTCCTATAATGTCTACATCATAGGTGCTCATGATAAGGTTAACTTCAAATGAATAACTTGAAATTCCCTCACCAAGCTTCACACACACTTTTGTAATTGCTGAAAATAATAATTGAGATTTGGCTTGATAATCAAAATAGGGATGTTGCATTGCTTTTATGCATGAGATTCTCATGGATGGCTCATAAATTTGCATTTTATGTAAGGGGGCACCATTCAATGTTTACTAGGTTACTTATAAATACAAAAAGTAAAATAAGACATGATAACATTGGCATCAAACAAATTAACATGGATACAAGTATAAATTAATAGGAACCATTGTGCATATACTTACAAATTAATTTAATGAACCATATGGATTTTCTCTACTCTTTGTTGTGTCAAGTATTGCCTCATGGTCAGACTCATGGACCTTCCAAAAGGTTTGCCCCCATATTTTCTCAAACAAACATTGGATGCCACAACAAGGTTCGAGTAATGAAGAATCTTATGATTTGTTTCAAAGCCCTCAAATAGCCAATGTTTAACACTCTTATGTGGGTACCTTCTAAGCCATGTTCCAGTAACAACAACTGAGCCTATAGGGTATTCGATGTTTTCTCCATCTATAACTGGGGCTTCTAATTTATTTTCAGCCTCAACACAATGACACAAGTAATAGTGTGTTCCCTCTTCATTTTCTTCATCTGCAATAACTGCATAAACATGCCCTACATTGATATGTGAATAAAATCACTCGAAATTAGTCAACATTACGAATATAGTACGAGGTAAGATAACAATATGGAATTTGAAAAAATAAGCAATTAGATATATTACCTAATTGAACTAGATCTGATATGTGGTCAAAGTCGACCGATGATTCCATCTATGTTAGTTCCAATGTTGTCGGAGGGAGATATGTGTGAAGTGGGGTAAGATAACTTTTCAACCATTTTTCAACCCACTCCCCTGACTCACAATCATTCCAGGCTTTCCAGGCTTGCATTGTATGTGTATCAATACTCCATGAACCTACTTTTAAGCTAAGGAAAGAGTGTAGCTCACTCAATCTTGTTAGTGTACAACAATCCTAATATGGTGCAATGTTAGTATTATCTACCAACCAAAAAAATCTATGAACTAAAGATGTACCTTCATTACCTGGACCCATCGAAGAATTACACCATTTGACAATTGAACAGTTTGCATTTGTCAACTTTACACTATCTTTATACTTTAACTCTTCTCTTGCTAATGCTCTTTTCATGCCTTCTCCTACACCATCATGCTCCCCCTTTCCATGCCTGGCCTCACAAAATTTCCACATATGTTGAACACCTGTAGTGAGATACATCCTGCACAACCAGTAGAACATGCACGCATTATTGAACTATGTTGCACAGTTATCAGACCATATTATATGCTGACCGTATGCTTTGTCTCTCTAAGCCAAATCACTGTAGAACATCTGGAAGCAACCTTGCATGAGCTCTGGAGAATGTGTGCAATCATCACTAATATAAAATTGATACTCCCTCAATACCTTACTTTGGTCCCATGTACTATCAACTGCATGAATGCACAAATATTGAAACTCGTGTGGAGTTGTAATACTGTGACTGCACCTCACACTGTGGTTGTAGAGTGTAGTTCTCTACAAATTCAACCACTAATACTATGCTACCAACTGGAAAGGTGTCCTTGCATAGCTTGAATTGTGTTTCTAGCCATCGGGCTCTATGGGTATACCTTGCATACTCATACACTAGATTCTCATGAAACATGGACATAAAATGATACACTAGAATCTTCTCAATAACTAAATCACACCTTTTTTCTTGAGACCCATCTTTTGTAGCATATGCCACTATTTTATACTTCCCAAATTGTACTATTTTATGCCCCACCTCATTTGTTATTTCCATATGTTGACATAATCGTATTCGTTGCAAGCCACCATAATGCTCACATGAACCATCCAAGCATGTTCTCCTGTAGAATATTTGGCCATCCTCTATTTGACATAAAAAAAATTATAAGAACTCTCTTGAAGATTTTGGTGGGGTTTCTATGCCACAATCTTGCAAAACATCATTAGTATGCAAATCTAAACATATAGAACGATAAACATCATAATGGTTAGCAAATTCAATATGTAGTCTACAACAACAAGTAGTGCATGTGTGATTTATCTTGACATAAAAAGGTTTAAGCATTTCAAAGAATCTTTGAGAAATACTAATTTGAAGATAATCATTTTGAAATTTATGAAAAAATTGGGTTTGAGTCGTATCCAAAAAATGCTTTGGATGTGGCTTATGGTTCCGACTATCGATTCTCCTTATGACATCCCTTTGATTCAAATATGGCCTTGTATTATTCTTCCAATAATCTTCAATTAGTGTTCTCAATGCTTCAACAACTTTTCTATCTTTATGTGGCAATCCTTCAGAGAATTCCCATAATTTATTTGAATCGGTGCCCTCAATTCTTTGCTGCCTTTGAACAGCTCTTGATAAAGTTTTTCTACTAATTCCCATTTATTCACTTGTCTTTTTAATGAGATGAGATCTCTTTGTTTGATAACTTACCAAAGTTGATTTAATGACACTTCGGGTGACATTACTATCCTTTGAGCATGAGGTCTTACCCACACTCTCATAAGCATCCATTATATTCTTCACAATAGTGTTTTCACTTGATGCATTCAATGTTCTCAACCCAAGAGTCTTCATGATGTTTTTCTACTTTAAACCCCACATCATTTGAACAAATAGTTGACATCTTCCGGTCTCATTTATCCTTTCAAAGAGCATTTTCCAAATCTTATCAGCATATCTTCTACAAGTACATTCTAGAATCTTACCTTCCATGTGCTGCAAGATGTCCTCATCAATATTAATGAAAATTTTTGGCTTTCTACACAAAATTCTAGGTGATGTTCTCTTAGGTACATACATCTCAACATTAGCAATTTCATCAATATTTAATTGAGGTGGGCTAGATTGTGTATCTTCGACTGAGGGTGGAATAGAATACATACTTTGAGGTTCATGTGGGGATGATGGCATACCTTGTTCATCAAATCTGAGTGATGTTGTACTCTCAACTTCAGATGTGGTGGATGGTGTCCAACCATACTCACTTGTGGTAGATGGTGTCCCTCCATATTCGCTTATGCTTAATGGTGTCCCTTCGTATTCACTTGCGGTAGAGGGTGTGTCTCCAACTATGGTATAGATGCATCTCCCCTAGTATGACTCTTTCGCATTCGTGCCCTTTATGCTACCAATTTCTTTTCTCTTTTTGATGGTTGAGGTTCTTCTTCATGTGGCTTGTTTTCGTCAATCGTTCCCAATTTTTTTTTTCACAATATTCCCTCATCCATTTTTCTCTTTATCTCTTAAGGCTTCAAGCTGATCATCTGTTAGTTTTTTCCTTTTAACAGTTCATTTCTTTGACATGATGAATAATTTTACCTGTGCAAAAAGTGTTAAGTCAAGTCAAATTAACTAATACTGAAGGGTTGTAAGAGTCTATTAAAGAGGGAGACCAATGATCACCTCTTTCAAATGTTAGTTTTTGAAGTTGAAGTGGTTTTTTTTTTAGTATGATATTGTAAAAGATGGAATCAAGTTCAAGCTAACCCCATTGTAGGGAGATGATAGGGAACAAGACAAAATGGCAAGAATAGTGATGATTGGAAGGAAGGAGTTCCTCAAGCATGAGGAAGATAAACATGGTGAAGGTGCAACTACTTACACAAAGAAAATAGTTGAGGTAGAAAAAGTAGACAAACGAGTAATGTTAGAAAGGAAAAAGGATGGAGAAATAGTGATAAGAGAAAGGGAATCCTTTATACAGGATCTAGACATGTTTGTAAAGCAAGTTGGAGACAAGAAAAGGATTGATTTCAATCAAGAAAAGGCAGGAACAGGTGTAGGATAGTCTAATACTATCAAAATAGAGGTATGTAGACCCGATGAAAAGAAATGTGAGGTGAAGAACCTTGGGGCAGAGACCCTAATTCAAGGTAAAGGCAAGATAAGTGGAGACAAGATGGAGAAGAGGTGTGAATGGCATAGTAAGGTCATGGTGGAAGAGATGGATTTTCCAATGAAAGGGCAAGATGGAAAGAAACAAACTGATGACAAAGAAGATGGAGGAACACATGATGAGAAGGTCTCAGAGGAAAAGGGAAAGAAGGTAGAGGTAAAAGAGTGTGGATGGATTGAGGAAATCCATGAAGGGCTTGTCAAGAATAAAGAAATTATGATAGGGGCAGTGTTGTGTCCCCTGTATATAAAGAGAGATAAGGAGCATACACGCATTGTAGAAACATTGAAATTTCAATAAGAAGATATAGAGGTAAAGGGAGATTTGATTTAAAGTCTAGATGCAAAGAACCCATGTAGGTGGAAAGAAAAAGAAGACAAGAAAAAAAGTTTGATGCAGGTCATAAAAATAGAAGTTGCAAAGAGCTTAGATAAAAGGCTAGTGGAAGAATGTATGATAGTTGAGGATAAATATAAGTGCATGGAAAGCATGGTAGATGTGGTAAGTGGTCCACTAAAGGGACAAAAAGATAAAGAGCCTGAAAATACAGTTTTGGAAAATAGTTCAGTGGAGGATAAGAGATCAGAGGATGTGATGCATCAAGTGGAATGGCAAAAAGCAAAGGAAAGGTCTGAGACATAGTTTGTAGAAGGTGTAGTCACCATAAAAGGTGAAATTGCAAATACAAAGTGTTTGAATGACTCAAAGATGGAAGAGACTAAGGAAGATATGTTTATAAAGGTTGGCCAAGTGAAGGCTAGAGGAAAGGTGAGAGTGGGATCTCCAAATGAAATGGAGAAGACAACAAAAGATGAGGCTAGGATAGTGGATGGTCCTAGATGGGTAAGAGTATTGATGTGGAAATTGTATGCAGTTGTGGCAATGACTCCTAGATGGGAGAACTTGAAGCAGATGGTGAAGAGGATGGATAAGAGGAAAAGAGTGAAGGGAGTGCTTTATTACTTCCTTGTTTTGATGATCATGTTGATGGGGGTGAAGCCAAGGGTGAAAAATAAAAGAAGAAGGATAGAGAGTGGACTGTTTGGAAGTAAGTGACACCATGGAACAAGTTAGGAGCAATTGGATGCAGCCATGGATGATAGGATAGAGCAAGAAGGTGCAAGTTCAAGGTGATCAGTCAAGAGAGGAATTGTTTTGAAAGGACAAGGCCAAGCATAAGGTGAAGTTAAAGGAAAGAGGGAGCAATGGTAGGAACAAGGAGGATCGTCAGAGATTTGTTGCAGGTCAAGGTGTTGCAGAATTCCAAGAGACTTGGAAAGCTTTCAAGGCTGGATGTATGGTGCAGGAGCAGCACCATGGAAAACTAGGACCATTAGGTGCTCAAGTGATGAATTTTTTCTTTGTTATCATGAGTGTGATGTAATAATGTCTCAAAAGAACATTAGGAAGTGTTTTGAGTCGTGTTAGGTTGATAGTTTTACGAAGTTGCCATGTCTTGGAAAATGTTGTCAATATGATGGAATGAAGCCTTCAATGGCATAAACATGAAAATACCTATAATATGGAAATGAAAAGGTCAAATTAGTGTGATGAGGCCATCATAAGGTCATTAGAATAGGTTGAAAGTCATTTTTAGTGTCAAAAAGTGAAAAAATTGCAAAAAAGGAAAAAAATGCAAATTTGCACTAAAAAGGGAATTGAAAGGTCAAGTTGGTAAAGGGAAGTTATAAGGTGGTCTTAGGAAATTGTAGAGGTAGGAGTTCCCTTCACAAATTCCATGTAAACATTGGAGGGAGGTTGGCATGACTCCATTTGAAAATTTGAATGAAATCTTTTGTTGTTTCCATGTTTTTCCCTCTTTTTTTTAACTTTGTTGGCAATAAATAGTCCGCACAATGAATATTGTCAAATAAAATGAATTGGGAATGATAGTGGATGAGTCTACTATGATTTACATCAGACTAGAGTCTTAACAATTTAGTTTTGTGGGTTTTAGAGTAGATTTTCAAAGGCTACTTGTGTAACTCAGAAATTAAGGGTTTGAGAGTACAAAGAATGCAAGCTTGATCCATTCCACCTTTTATAGGTATTTTAACACAGTGGAATGGATCATAATAAGTAGGGTTAAATGTTTTGGGGTCTATTTTGTGCACGTGTGTTCATTTGAGTGAGTAGGAGTGATGCCTAGGGTTGGAAAAGTCAATTTTCCTTGTGAATTTGAAGGCTAGATGGTGGGGTTTGTCAAAATGATGAAGAAATTGTTGTTCTAATGAACTTTTAAGTTTTTGTATGGTATTTGGAAGGTTTTTGATTCTTTGTGGGGTTATGGAAAGGCTTGGGAATATGAATTTCAACAAACCCTTGGGTTTTAGCATGTAAAAGGAGGGTTTGCTGAGACAACACTTTAGAATGTTTTTGTCTGGGAACTAACCATGGATTTTGTTTTTCTAGAACATATCAAATTATTTTCCATTGGTTTGGAGTAAAAGTAGAGTCTTTAAGAGGGACCTCCTTTGTAAAATGGGGCTAATCTAATAGCCTTTGGGCAGGGTAACCTATTGAAAATATATACTGTTGCAAGGGAACCTTATGTGATTTGTCAAGAATTATACTTGGGGTCTAAGTGGATGCTAAATGGATGATGTGTTGGACCTTTTATGGGCTTCTCTAAGAGATAGGTCCATTGGATGAATTTTGAGACCTAGAAAGCAAAGGATATTGTTTTGGGTAGTTTCAGAGAATGAAGTTTTGAAGGATGTTTCTTTGCATGAATTTGATCAAATTGGGTTTGTTGTTGTGTTGCTCCACCTTGTATGCATCAGTATTTGAATTGACATTAGGTTGTTATGAGTTAATCTTCACCTTGGCTTTGCATCAGGAAGGGCTCGGAGTTGTGAAATATAGAAAACCCTAGATATTTATAAGCAAATTGAGGGTTTTTTGTATTGGAAACCTCTTTGAGCATGCATTAGGAGTATATTCCAATTTTTTAGAGACATGTATGGAAAATTTGGTAGCATAGACAAGGAAATCAGCTGGTTTGTATAACTATTTGACAAAATACCTCAATGAAAGCTTTGGAAGCATACACAAAGAAAGTCAATTATTAAATTTAACAAAATGCCTCAAAGAGATGTGGTTTAAAAATGTAATAGGAA